>JBAWJQ010001742.1:0-11309 GCA_037783105.1 Bactrocera zonata
TGGGGGGATTACTTTGTAGGCGACAAATAAATTTTGATGAATAATTAAATAAACTTATTTACAATTCCGTAGTACTTTTTTAACACAATTTTCAATGCCATACATTTGTCTTCTCAATTGTTTCTAAATTTCGTGTCAGCGAGCATTCTCTTGAGGTTTAAGAACACGAAATACCATATTTGCCGAATTCTGTTGATGGAGAAATAATTCGAAGTTCAATTCATAAAAGTTTGACGACGTATTCATTGATTTGTGAGACGGTGACAGCATTTTCTCCTTTTTTAAAGAAAGTCTGTTTCATTCATTGTCACATATCGTTGCAATAATTCAGTTTTGTTACTACTAAAGAGCTTCAAACAGAGCAATAGGTTGACAGCCGTCAAAATTGTCATATATCTTTTGAAATTATTGGCTGATTAAAGATCATTTTGAAGATTTCACTTCTCTGAATTTCCTGCGTCGGATCTTATATTTCACAACACGTGCTCCTCTGCCATGATCAGATTTTTGCTCCATTAATACCCAAAATTTTTGAAATTAATTTCTTCCATCCATACACTTCCTAAGTTTATCACCATTTTCGATTTTGTCGAAAATATTAATATATTCAAGTCTCTACGTAAAACTCTACATCTTTCATAAGGCATAGTTTCATCGCTCAACTGCGTTCAATACACTTATCATTGCTTAATGTGATTACAAGCTCTCGAAAAATATAAATTATTTTTTCTTAAAATTCAATCTCAAATTTCCTCATCTCGAAGACGACTCAATCATTTGACTTCAATTCATTTCAATACAAATGTATATATGTATGATTGAGACTTTAGATTGCCATGAAAAATGCAAACAAATTACGCTTCATAAAAGCAAATACGTTTTGGCCCAGAGGCATAAAAGGTTATTGAACTATCAAATACGCGAAGAGACAAACCAACAGAAAAACAAAAATAAAAGAGCAATGGCATGCAAAACACATGTAAACACAATTGCCAAGCGAGTTATCTATTTCAACTGGCTTTGCCGACTGACTATCATTATTTGTTTTAATGATGGCATAATTGAGAGCCATTTGAAAACTATTTGCCACTATTTACCAAAGCATCGAGCGCCGAACGTCAGGCGTAAAAATCACAGGCGCCGTGAAAGACCTAAAAAATTGAACTCAGCGAGCGCTAAAGCATGTTGGCTGCTTGGTGTTGTCGTTAATGATTGTGTTGCCACTACTTTTTACTTTATTTTGTTTTGCTGCTGATGCTGATAATGTGATGCTGTGGGCATGTCATGAACTCCAACATTAACGTGCATTACTGCGTGTTCATGTAAATGTCAAATTTTGGGTAGGAGGGGCACAGAAAGCCAGTTATTTTCTAGCTTTATTACTAGTGAACTATACAACAGTCACAGCGCGACACAAACGAAAATGTCAAATTTCATGTGTGGGTTTTGCATCACACTTCAACGCTCGGGCCAAGTGGGCCGTAGCGTGCCAAATTTCCGATAAACCAACTCAGACTGTCAATTTGTCAATAGATGTATGTTGGTATGGAGTTTTGGTTTTTCTATCTATAAATATTGACTGCAAATCGATGTCTGCATATGTGCGTGTTTATATTTATACAGTTGTGTTGATTGTACAAGTTTCTGCCGTTTCTCTTAAGTTTGTGTTGCTTTGATGAGTAATAGGCAACTTCATTCGCGCTAACTGTATCTTATATCTTCCAGTTTGATAAATTGTGGTCTTAACTTACAAGTGTTGTTGATTCCCAAACGAGTTTGATTTAATATCCAATCGATACTCAGCGTATTCACGTACAAACACTATCGATGATGTGGACATTTCGTTGCAATGTGGTTTTATAAGAATATTTGCATTGTTTTCACACATTTATGGAGAAAAGTGTCTAAAAGGCTATGTGAAACCGAGGGGTGGGAGTTTTTGAAAGATTATCTTTCTAAATATTCATATATAACTAGAAAACATAAAAAAATAATTTTTTAAATGAGGATCCATTTTAATTTCCATAACTTCTTTAAAGAAAAAACACAGAAATTTCAAATTTAAGGGAGAATGCTTATTATCATTCGAAAAATAATTATTTGGCATTTATGTTTTGATGATCATCTTTTTCGAATGTTGACCGCAGCCACGTCTCAGATGGTCCACTTGTTGAGTCCAAATTTCGATGACTCGTTCGAGAATTTCGACTGGTTACTGGCGAATGATACGCGTGATGTTTTGCTTCAAGACCTGAATCGAAGCGGAATTGCCCGCATAGACTTCAGATTTTACACATCTTCACAGAAAAAAGTTTAACGGTGTGATATCACACAATCTTGGTGGCCAATCGACCGGCAATCGACCGGCAAATTGTGAAATTATTTGCTCACCGAAGTGGTTTCTCAATAAATCTATTGCTTGATGCGATGTATGAGAAGTGGCGCCGTCTTGTTGAAACTAAGTGTCGCCGAGGTCACGAGCTTCAACTTCTGGCATCAAATAGTCGGTTATCACGGCGCGATAACGGTCACCATTGATGGTTACGAACTCACCGGCGTCATTTTTGAAGAAATATGAACCAAGTATTCCACCGACTCACAAACCACACCAACAGTTGTTTTTTATCGAAGAAATAGCAGCTATTGAATCTCTTTATGTTGCCCTTCGTCCCAAATGAGCTTGACACTACTCACGCGTGATCTGTCAAACAAAGGCTACTAAAAAAAGTAGCTCTACTTGGATGACCCGAAAAAGACTAAAACCCTGATAGGCCTAGAAAAGTGGTTTCGTGCTTATTTACTCTTCAATTTCTACCAGAACCCTTAGTGTGATAATCCTTCTTTCTCGGTATGTGACCTAACTAAAATGTCGCTTTATATAATATTATCAAAACTCTGAAAAAAGATAGGAAAATTTTTTGAAATACGAATTTTAAGCCAACTATCGTCTTGAACAGGAAAAATAATAATAAAAAGAAATACTATATAATATATATGTTCGTATTTTTCTTAACAAAATATTTAAAATACAGCATTATTGTGGTTTTATTTTACTATATACTCGTCGCTTCGTGTGTTTGTCATGTCTACCAGGTGTACCAGCCATTGTGTCCGCTCTGACCTGTGACTCCAATTTTCATGTTCAACAATTTTTGATTTGATTCACGTGCTGCTGCTGTGGCTGCCGCTGAAGCTGAAGCTGAAGTTGTTGATAGGAGTTAAATTTTTTTCTTACTACATTTTGGAAGTTGTAAAAAATATTGCCATGAATAACTAAAGCAACAACAAACTGTGCCAAGATACTGAAAAAACGAAAAACGCTTAACAAAAGAGGCGGGCATGTGTTGCACTACAACAATCTTATTGATTTTGAGCTTTCATAATTCAGTATTTGTTTATAAACTTCATTGTTTGCATGCTTGAAATGCAATGGCAGTTTTGTAGTATGAAATCGGGTTGTGTAGACTACTTGTTGCTTCTTACAGCCAACTACTGCTTGGCTACCTCACTGTGCAACAATGTCTACAAAGGGCAAACAAAATTAACAGACGTTTTTTATATATTTGTGGCACGAAATTATTGTCGTTGTTGCTGGTGGAGCGCCGACCTCGTGGTATTGTCTGATTGTAGGTTGCTTTCCAATTTTCCACCGCTGAAATTGTAAACTGATTTGATTTTTGAAACGCTTTTTGTTGTGCTCATGGACCACACATGCGTTTGTTCAATGCAGCGTCGCAGCACATGAGCAGCACTTACGTAATAATCTGCAAAATTGTTGCATAGACATTTCACAATTCGTAAAAGCGCCAGTAGCAAGTGGCAAAGTGATAAGATCTGCTCCGAAACGCTTTGCGACTTCATTAAACTTAAAAAAGTAAAAATCCGTCAAGCCCCGGCAAACCAAAAAATAAATCAAATAAAACCGAGGAATAAGTTGAAAAATAGTTCACAGTCTGCCATTCGCCAATTTGCAAGTTGCAAGTGCCCAAACGACGCGCCAACACCATTCGTGCGGCAAAGCGTCCAACCTGGCAGTCAGAGAGCAGCAGCTATCCAAGCTAGACGCCGCGACGCCAACAACAAGACGCACAGCGTGTCGATAGCTGCCACATTGACGCTTCGTAGCGCCACGCTTAACCGAGCCGGCAATTTGATTTTCTGCGCTGCTGTCTGGCTGTGTTGCTTGGCTACTTGAGTAGTTCGCACTAATCAACAGCAGCGTCATCGCTATCACCATCACAACAGCGCCAAGCACCAGCTAGCCAGCCAGCGTTTGCATACACATACATTTGCAACAGCGCAATACCACTGCCTTCTACGCCACATTGCGGCACTCATCAGGTTTTGCTGTGGGTCATATTGCAATCATAACACGGCGACTATGTACGTGCATGCACCGCACATACCCATACACACAAAATTTGCATATTTCTGCGCAACATGCCACACGTCCAAAATATGAGAGAAAAAAAGAAAATTCTTTGCGGATTTTCATAATCCACTTTCCGTTGGATCTCGTTTGCCACTTCGACTGCCTGTCAGCCGTGGTAGGGTGTCTTTTGCGGGCGAACTGCGCAATATTTTTTGATTTTCTTTAGTTTTTTTTTTGTTCGCAAATTTATTGATCAGGTTTTTCCTCTTGTCGGTATTGCCAATAACAGCAACAACATATTTAAGGGTACAGCCATTATTGCTACCGATGCTTGGGAATACTTCGATGAGTTTCGGTGAGGTTGTTTCGCTGCATTTGATTCTTGTGTTCTTTTCAAACGTTTAAAGCGTCTACGGTGCTTTTCCTGCAATATTTTTGAAGTAATGTATAATTTTGTCGACTTTATTGTACCTTAACCATTATTTTGGGATTTTAATTTTGAAATCGTTTGCATCAATTTTTCTCAGTACGTTATGCAGCCAACCACGTTACGGCATCTGCGACGTGTTTTCAAGCGAATTTCAATAAACTGCAATTACTGCCACTTTGGTAGCAACCTAGCATTGAATTTGAAAAAATTTTTAAATTTCTGAAATTGTGTTTTGCAGTCAAATATATTGGTTTTTTGTGTCATTAAGGGGTTATATGGGCTTCGTCGGGTAAAAAACAAACCTTTTTTCCAACAATTTTTTTCTCATAAAAAATTAAAATTTTATTACAATTTTTTATTGTTACAAACATACACTATTAACAAAGAAGCTCTGAAATTTTTGGAAAAAAAATGTTTTAAACTCGATCATTACGACGCCATTTCCAGTAACTCCTTCAAAAAACGATAAGCCCGTGTTGGCAGAATAACTCTTTTCAAGATCATCTAAAGTGAAAACTGCCGGGTTTTAGTTGAAACCTTATCTTAGAACTTGGAAGAACGAAAAAACAAAAAAACCGAAATTTGGATTTTTGGCAGACATTTTTACAAAAAAATTAAAATTTTGCTACAATTTTTTCCAATTAGTTGTAATCGAAAATAAAATCCTTCGTCCAAGTATTTAAGATTTGTTTCTCAATGATCGGTTGAGTAGTTCTCGAAGGAATCTTGATAGCCGACTTTAAAAACACGGTTTCGAGAAACTGCGTTTGTAGACGGCGCACTTAGCCCAACTAGCCTCGAGCTCACAGGTTCTCAAGGCTGTATCTCCGAAACTATTACTCAGATCAACTTGAAAATTTAGAGATAGTAGAGATGGAGATAATAATAAGATAATAAAAAATTCGATATTTAGAAACCCGCAAACCCATGTAACCCTTAAATTGGTACGCACACATTCAAAAGTTCCTCATACCACCCGTTGTACCCAGAACGAAACACATTAATTTTTTGAAGTTGAAATATTAGCTTGATTAATTTGTTCTTTCTATGAAAATCTTCTTCTTCTGTAAGATTTTGAATAGTCTTAATATTTTTTTTTTTTTTTTTTTGTTATAGTCATCATTACGTCATTTACTGAACTCATAAAAAGACAACAACCGAAAAAAATGTTAAAGAACACTACCCGAAATAGCACCTTAGCCGAAATTAACTAAAGGCTGAGCTTAGTTAGAAAACCAAACGCTGTTAAATTTAATGATTAACATTAAGGAGCTAAAATCGTACTTTTTTGAAAATTATTAGAATAAATATAGGCATTACAAAAACATATTACAACCTCAGTTTTATTAATGCAAAAAAAATAGCAAAAATAGCAGTTATTTAACCTGCTTTACCAGAAAATTCACAACAACAACAACAAATATTTACAAAGAATTTTAATTGCGAAATCGCCAACAAGTGTTGCCGCAGCATGCAATCGTTGTCAAAAAATCAGACAGTGATAAAATGCAACAACAAACAACAACTAAAAAATCGTGACTATTGGCAAAAGCATCTGGCGTTATTTATGCACATCCACTTCCGAGATAGTGGGGCGACCAGTTTTTAAATAAAATAACATAATTATAAATATATGTGTATATGTATAAGTGTGTTTTTGTATGTCAGCACATTGTGCTCCTATCTCCATCGAAAATTGAGAAATCTGTCTTAAATGGCATGCGAATAGGCGGTAAATATTTTCGTGTGCTTGCCACATGTATAATGCCATATGAATAATTTTCCGAACACCTGATGGAAAATGCAAATTTATTTGGCTAAAATGCTTAACAGCCGCCTGCTTGCTTTCGAAATTGAAATCGCAACATTTTTCTACGCAAAAACATTTTCCATTTGTCATTATTTTTCCGGCTGCCATTAATTCTGTGTGATATGCGAACGATTTTTCGCTCTAACTGTTTATTTTGCTTCTTCAACGCATGAATTGGCTCGTCTAACGGCGTTTGCGCGTTGTTGTTTATTGGTAGGCGGAGTTTGGGTGTTAATTAAAAAGACACACATGTCGTGTGCATGAAGATGGAAACTTAAGAAATATATTATAAAAAAAATTGATATTTTTGTTATTTTCCGTTGCAGTTTAGCTAACAACCAAGTCGTAGGTGTACAGAGTTAACACTTGTGCCATTCGGGATGTTAACACGTTCCCTGTCCCATGTATCACATGTGATACAAAATTATTTTCTTGTACCATGTGTACAGCGTCCATGTATCATATATGATACATCTGTATACTTAGCACGAGAAGCCATCTTATTTCACACACTACTTATTCGACTAAATAAATAAGAACGCACTTCGAGTCCACACTCCAATTTATTGCCTACAGCAATATAATTTCAAAAATAAGTGTTGCATGTGTACCGTTAAAAATTTATGGGGACAGGGAACGTGTTAATCAAAGAACCGAGTTGGTTGATTTGTTACGCGAAGCAATTATTTTTCACTTAAAATTTATTTATGGCGTTAGCAAAAATTTTATTTTATTTCAAAATAAATAATTGCCAATTAAAATAATTTGTCAAGTTAACTTTGGAATTTATTTATTTATATTTGGACATAACAAAAAATCATTTATTTTATTACGTGGGCAAATTTAGTTTCATTTGGTAATTATAAAGAACTTTTAAGCGGCCCACTCACGACAAATTTGTTTGACAAATCTGTTTGAGTTTGAGGTGTTTTTTGTCGTGAGTAGGCATGTTGTCAAACGGATTGAAGGTTTGCGACAAATTTTAAAAACTAACAACCGATTTGTAGATTCGTTTGTCGTGAGTGGCGTGGTTTGCAAACATTTGGTCGGTTGGTTGGATAAAAAAATGGCAAGCGTGAGCAAAAATTTTTTAGAAGACTTTATTGAATTATTTAAAAATGAAACGGCCTTATGGCAATGCAAAAGTGAAAATTATAAGAATAAATGCCAAAAAGATAAGTCGTGGAAGATTTTACTTTCGAAATATAAAGAAATTGATAAGGATGCGACAATTGACGCAGTGAAAAAAAAAGTGAATTGTTTACGCACTGCATATAGACGTGAATTGGTGAAGGTACGCAAGAGCGAAAAGTCTGGGGCAGGTGCTGAGGAAATATATGTACCAAATCTATGGTACTTTAATAAGTTGGAATTTTTGGGTGACCAAGAAATGCAAACAGATGGATTTTGCTCATTCGACGAATCTATCGATATTGAAAAAGTAAGTACATACTCGTAGATTATGAAAAGCAATAATTCTTTATTTTGAGAAAAATTGGAGTTATTACAAAAATTGATAGAACTTATACAAATTTATTCTGCCAAGGCACTGCACCAACAGTACTAAAGTAATTACAAAATTTATCGCGAACATGCTTGGCGTTGTTGGAAGAGTTGGTACACTTTGTCGGCTCCAAATCTGTCAAATAGTCATTTGTAGTAATCCCAGTATCCATTTCGTTGGAGTTTCTCAAATAAATTGACTCATTTTTTACTTTTAAATAATTGTGTAAATAGCAACAGGCAGTTGCAATTAATGTGGCTTTTTCTGGATTCAACATTATATCAGTGTGAAATACCCGAAAACGGCTGGCTAAAATGCCAAATGCGTTTTCTACAATACGTCGAGCTCTAGAAAGTCGGTAGTTAAAGATTTGCTGTTCGATCGATAAATTAGAGCGGCTGTACGGTTTCATTAGATTTTTCAAGAGAGAAATGCATCATCCCCTACGAATACGAATGGAAATGTATCTTCGGACAGTGGTAGCTTTTCCGGCTCAGGTAAACATAGAACCCCTTCATCATATAAATACTTCAACTTGGATTGCGCGAAAACACCTGCATCTGATGCTCTGCCATTTGTTCCCACTTCCACTGATATAAATTCGCAGTTTGCATTGACCACCGCCATCATCACAATACTAAAACTCTTCTTATAATTAAAATAGAAAGACCCAGATTTTGACGGTTTTTTAATGTGTACATGCTTGCCGTCGATGGCGCCAATGCAATTGTTAAAATTCCACTTTTTCTCAAAATCATCAGAAATTACTTTCCATTCTTCTGCATTACTTGGAATCTGGAATATTAAAGAAAATTTATTATAATCTTTCAGCCCTCTCATTCAAAAAAACGAAAATATGATGACTCGGAATTTTTGGAAAAAGCTGTTGCACATTTGGACAAAATGAATAAACCGTCGAAAAGGGATGAATCAGACGTTTTTGCAGAAGGATGGTCCATGTTATATCGCAAAATGAACGAACAACAAAAAATTTTTGCCAAACGCATAATTGACGACACTCTAATGCATGGTCAGCTGAATAAACTTTCCTTTTCGAGCAGCCTTAACCTTGGAATGCAGCCATTGAGGTATCCTGTTGTTCAAAGATTTGCAAACTCAACTCCAACTAACGAATCGAGCCTTTCGTCTTCACCAATTACTTTGCAAATGCTTCCATCCGAGGAAATTTTTCCAGAACATCAATCTGTGAGAGTTATTTCTCAGGAAATAATAACTCCAACAAACTCGTTCCAACAACTTTTCGATAACAAAGAATATAAATAATATTATTTTTTACATACCGTAATAAACGATTTTAATGATGAAATTATTGCTCTGCACGTCTCAATTGTTATTCTGCCTAAAGATTGTGGGGAAATCTTTGTTAAGAATTTGAGATCCTCAAAACTTTGTCCAGTTGCGAGGAACCTCAATGTTGCGGAGAGTCTTTCATTTGCTGTAATCGCTTCACGCATTCCTGTGTCTTCCTTTTTTATTACAGGAGTGACTGCAGTAAGGAGATCCATATATGTTTTGGAATCCATCCTGAGGAAGTTTTTAAAATCGTCAGGAGCAGTCAGCTCCATTGAATTTAATAGTTTTACATGTGAGTGGTTATATCTCTCACATAACCACTCTTTCATCCATTCTTTCTTCATTATTTTTTTTTTTGCATTTGACTTTTTTCGCTTCATGCACTGGTGTATTACTAGCAGCGCAATTACATCATCCGCGTTATAATCAGACATGTTCACTCCGCGAAGCACACAATAGAAATAAAGTTTGTCAAATCGGTTTGTCGTGAGTGCTCAACCGTCTTCAAACAGATTTGTCAAACAAATTTGTCGTGAGTGGGCCGCTTTATTGGCTGCCAAATTATAAACTCATAGCATTGTTTTTGTTTTATATTTTCGGAGAAAAGAAGATAATTCGAAATTATTCATATTTTTAATGCTCTAGCTGTAGTTAATTGATAGCTTCTATACAAAGAGCATTAAACTTGATTCATATTCTAAAACCGTAATATTTAATAATAAAATTTTATTACAATGGCACTAGCACAATTTATTTCGTGTGTCCATTAGAAAGTCATCCACAGAAAAGACTTAAGAGACAAACCTGTTTGGCAAAGAACACAGAAAGTAAAAATACATAAGCAAAATTATGTACCTGTGACATTGTCTTACGGAAAAGGCTATAAATAAGATAAATAAAAACAAAATATTGAAACAATTCTTTGCAAACGTAAGAATAAAATATATATGTATGTGTTATATAAATATTGAAATAAATAAATACATATGCATACATCAAAAAATTTAAAAGAAAAACCACATCCGCCACCTGTCTATTCGCCAAAAACTCATTTGTTAGGACTTAAGAACCCATAAATAATTATCAGCCCCATAATGAAGTGATTCGACGGATATTTGACGGAGGATGCCAGCATCATTAAAGTAAAACTGACAAATGCGTATTGGTTGGCTATCAATTGTGTGAATTGCACGCGCAGATTATAAAATACAGACCCACACTTACAACCATCTGTTTCTATAATAAGTATGAACTTATATTTCATAGGATTTGTTCTTCATCTTGCCTCTGCCTTTGTTCGATTCTTTAAAATTGAATTTCTATGTTTTCTGCTGCTCTTTGTAACTCTTGAACATAAATATGTTATGCGTAATATTTTTTCTCTGTTGGCAGCTAAATTACTACTTGCCAAAATGAGTGCTGATTGTAAATTAACACTTTTAATCATAAATATGAACACTTAGTAAAGTATTGTGATGCTTTTAGGCACTATTGCAATTTAAATTCTTCAAATGGAAAATAAACTTTCTTAATGGCAGAACATTAAGAGAACCACACAGTTTTTGCGCTGACTTCACTTTTAAATTTTTTCGATTCAAATATCAATTATTTTACTGAGACATTTGTAGAGCAAAAATTGTTAAGTTCTTTACCTATTTACCTATTTACAGTGGAAACTCTAAGCAGTGCTAATGGTCTATTGATGAGGTAGATGCCGGTCAGAAAAGGTTGGCAGTGGCAAAACCCAACCCCGCAATGCACCATCACCAGTCTCGGCATCCCCTGGTTTCTGGTGTATATTATTAGCTCGACATTCTTTTGTAGTCATCGAGCTCATCGGATGTTACGACCAGCGGTAGTACAGTCAATTCTGTCCTTT
>JBAWJQ010001744.1:0-12234 GCA_037783105.1 Bactrocera zonata
TGGCGTGAATGCGACAAAATTTGCTGACACAAATGAATTGCCGCGTACGCCAATAAAAAATTATATTACTGCAATTGTAAAAGCAACAACACCGCACTCAACCTGCAGAAATACCAAAAATGCTGAAACCAAGTAGTCGCACATGTAGTTAGTTCGAGCATTTCGCGGCATCGGGAAATATTACACCAGAAAATTTATTTTTCGCATACCGCGGAATCCGAAACCGCGATACGCCACCCATCCCCCCGGGATAAACACTGTGCCCAACTCGTTCCCGCTCACCGCTCAGCATTATAGCACGGCCGCAACGTCAAGTACAAGCTGCAATCAATTCACGGCTCTGGCTTTAATCGTCACAAAAAGTTAAACGTTTGTGTAATTTGTGAATGGCTGCAAGCAAGCGAGTGTGTGTGCGTGCCTGAATAAAGTTTTTTGTGATTTACTGTGCGAGCTCTTGTTGTTTTTATTGGCGCACTTGCTAGAGTGTTGTTTATCTAATCAACATTGGCAACAGCGGGCGCCCAAGTTGCACGCGTACGCCCCACTACGACAGGTAGTCTGAGTCTTGTGGCCACAAATGGCCAGCACTGTTAACAAACACACGATATGATTGTACGAGCAACACATACGTCGCGACTTGATCTGCCAGTGGCCCATTCAAGCATATAACTATGAACATATACAAAATGCAAGTAAATTGATACACCGTAGCGCTGCGCAACATGCATTCATGACGAGAGTGGTTCGATAAGTTAATTTTTTAGCCGGAACGTTCGATGGCACTACGATTACAACAGAAGTTTATTAGTATGTACTGTAACATTTCTATAAAAATTTCAGCCGTATCGGACTAGATTTTTTTTTTGAACGTTATGCACTTATCTAACCGCTGTCGTATACCCAGACTCACACACCTGAGTACTTACTTGTGGACAGTCAATAGCTGCGCATTTTTACCTAATTTGAGTTCATTTATTTGAGGAATTTTAGTATCTTTTCCGCAGGTGCAGGTCTGCTTAATTGGAAAATTTCATGAAAACAACTATTCGTCAGTAAGGAGTTGCGGTTGTGCATTTTATAATGTAAGTACTTCCAAACAACCAACGAACACTTGGAAAGGCGCCTAAATGAAAATTAAAAGGTGACAACAAACGCGATTGAAAAAACGTTTACTCTTAGACACGATGCTTAGTTTTCGTGTTGTTTTCGATTTTGGAGTATTTTTATGTAAATATGCAAATGCGTGGGCTGCTGACAGGTGAGCCGAAATAAATGGACAAAAAATGCGCAGATTGACTTTAGAGACAATGTGACGTGGCTAAATGGTCGATTTTGTGTTTACCACTAATTTGCGGAAAATTCTTTGGCAAAATAGAAAAATGTTAACAATTTACCGATTATAGTCGTTACTAAACATTCTATTTAAATTTTATTTAGGTTATGCCAGTTTAATTTCGATTGTCTTTCATTGGTATAGTATTGGGTGCGAATAAAAATGAGCTTAACACCGAATAATATCAAATTTAATAGCGGCATAAAGAAGTTATAGTTACCTTAAAATGATAGTTTTAAATTACCAAGAAGGTTAATGTACATTTATATCTAGTAAAATGAGCAACTGAGGTTATGCGGAAAATTGCTAAATATCATCTTACTTAGAGTTTAGAACCTTTAGAATATAAAATAAATCCTATTATTTGATCGTAGTTAAAAATCACAAAAAAATGTAGTTTTTAAGTATTTCTATAATGAAGAAACCAATGTGCCTAATCAAAGTGCAACATTATACAAAAAAGTTATACCTTTGAACTCACAGGCGTATGTATCAGCTAAAAGCTTGGTTTAATTTTTATACTAAGCAGAGTTTTTCTTTTTGGTGATTCAATTTTAAGTTTGAGTATTAAATAGCACTTTTTTAGGATTTATTCACAGAAGTGGGTTCATAATAACGTATAAGAGATGCTGTCTAAAACAAATGCAGGTGATCGTGAATAATTTATATAACGTTGGGTTTTGATAAGATACTCCAAATTGCCTTGAAAACGACTGCCTCGGAGAATGTTGTTATGTTATCGTCCGTGACAGTCGTCTATGATCTCTTTGACTTTTGACCGTAAACATATAATATTGAAATTCAGAGAATATTCATTTCTGACCATAGTAACTATGTGCATCAAAAATGGCTTGCCTGAACCCCCATATTCATGTGGTTTTATACTGCATGCATCGGCCAATATTTGAGTTGTCTCAATGAAAATTAAAGAACGAAAATCCGGCTGACTTTCCTCCAAATGATTGGTCATTGTATGTGAGGCACCTTAACAAAGCCGAAGGAATATTTTTTAAGAATGTTGCATGATAACAGTTAATAGATAAAATCGGATCCATACTACTCCAATTCTCACATACTACGTATAATGATTTTCGCTTTTCATATAAGTCTTAAGCCGAATATATTAGTCAGCATAAGAGTTATATATAGTATATATAAAACTGTTTGGATTCCGATACTCTGGTTGACGTTTTAAATTTTAAATTCCAGTTTTGCTAGTTGCAAGAGTTCCACCAGAACTCAGCTCTTTCTTACTTGTTATTTATATAAGTGTTGTAGTTATTATATTTGTGATATAATTGTCGGTATGTGTGTGTGTTTCTATAATATGAACGAAATTATGTGCATGTGCTGCCTTATGAAAAGAAATTAATCGCTCTTTAATTCAAACAAAATATTTAGAGAAGATTAAATGAAGCCAATCCGGATGATGCAATATCAAGCCACAATCAACAGCAAGATATAACTAAGCAGACGCTTTATAACATGGCAACCACACGCACACATACACAAAAAGAGTGCATAGACGTCGACATGCTGCCGAGATTATGATGGCAGCGGAGACAAAGTGACGCCAGTTGACGCAGAGTTGCTACAACGTTGACGGTGCCGAGGCTTAGGTTATCGCCATACGAGTGGCCAACGAAACCGGTTCGAATTGCAGATGAAATTAACAGCAAGTTATTTGTCTTATTTTCTCATAATATTTTTGCGCAGTAAAACGTAAGTAAACACACTCGGTTGCACATTTTAATAAATTAATCACATGATATCGAGTTTGCGGCTTAAACCTTTCGTTTGTTGCTTAGGTTGCAGGCAATAGTTTGTTGAAAACTAAATCGCCATTTATAAAATGTTGGTATTATAAGCTATTGTGATTTGTTGCAGAGTCGAAGACTAAAAAATTATTACGCACATAGATATGTGCTTTTATGAAAAAAATCTTTTCTCGTACTTATATTCAATTACCTACCACTGATCTTATTTGACTTACAACAAAAACTTTCTGATCTTACGCATTTAAATTTTGCTACACTTCTCGCAACTGTAGGTATGTTTATGTGTTCAAACTTATGTTACAAATCTTCACACTCGAACGAAGTTACTATGCTTTCTTTTGTCCCTTCTTTCTCACGCCACGTCCATTGTCTGCAGCAACATCTTAAATCGCATAATTTCTAATATTTTTTGCAATTTATGTTGAGTGAGAAAAATATAAATGATCGTAAAACATGCAACACATGTTGCAGTCAACTTCTCCGACGTCACAGTGAAGATACAAGAATACGAAGCTGTCAACGAGGAAACTTAGCACTCATGTGTTTTAGGGTGATTTATTTACTTGACAAAAAAAAGTTTAGTTTTTTCTTTAATAAAAATAAAAAAATGTTTCTAAAAATAGTTTTAATAGCTCATTTAGATATTTTTAATACCGAAGAGGTTTGTATTACACCCAACCGATATTACAAGGCCAAAAAAGCTGCGATTTGAATTCCCAAACTCCAAATGAACTCCATCGTTGGGTGATTGCGTATTAATCCTCCTTTGCACCTTTCCGTAATTTTTCATGAAACTAATCATGTTGTTGTATGACTTTTATCAAATGTGTGTCATTGTTGTAATTTTTGCTACTAAGAACACTAATTTGAACTTATGAGTGCGCTGGTGTCGAATCAAGTGTCATATATGTATAATAAAAGCGACATAAATTGTATTTATTTTAGTGGTTAAGAAAGAGGTGAGGTTATTTGTCTCCTAATTTTTATCGTTAATTTTTAATGCGTTGTAATTTAGATACTGTAATTTTCAGGCCTCAAATGGCGCAAAACACTAACTTGCTTCTATGCTTTTCTTTTACAGCATTTTCATCACTCCCTTTGCTCTTTCCTTTTTTGCCTTTTGAAGATTAAAGTTATTTACTCAACAATTGCCAATAATCTCACAACTCCCACCAGCATTCGGAGTCACACTTGTGGGTGCACTTAAAATCTATTTGCACATAATATCATCAGCTTGCAATAAATGAGTGCAACTAAATCCACTGACACAAATACAAACAGGAATGTTGTTGAAAATAATTTTGTGACATAAATTTATTGACAGCAAAGCACTTTGCGGCTACGAAGTTTGACCACGCCAACAACAAACTACGTGCACGCCTGTCTGAATGTAAAGGGTGATTTTTTAAGAGCTTGATAACTTTTTTAAAAAAAAAAACGCATAAAATTTGCAAAATCTCATCGGTTCTTTATTTGAAACGTTAGATTGGTTCATGACATTTACTTTTTGAAGATAATTTCATTTAAATGTTGACCGCGGCTGCGTCTTAGGTGGTCCATTCGGAAAGTCCAATTTTGGGCAACTTTTTCGAGCATTTCGGCCGGAATAGCCCGAATTTCTTCAGAAATGTTGTCTTCCAAAGCTGGAATAGTTGCTGGCTTATTTCTGTAGACTTTAGACTTGACGTAGCCCCACAAAAAATAGTCTAAAGGCGTTAAATCGCATGATCTTGGTGGCCAACTTACGGGTCCATTTCTTGAGATGAATTGTTGTCCGAAGTTTTCCCTCAAAATGGCCATAGAATCGCGAGCTGTGTGGCATGTAGCGCCATCTTGTTGAAACCACATGTCAACCAAGTTCAGTTCTTCCATTTTTGGCAACAAAAAGTTTGTTAGCATCGAACGATAGCGATCGCCATTCACCGTAACGTTGCGTCCAACAGCATCTTTGAAAAAATACGGTCCAATGATTCCACCAGCGTACAAACCACACCAAACAGTGCATTTTTCGGGATGCATGGGCAGTTCTTGAACGGCTTCTGGTTGCTCTTCACCCCAAATGCGGCAATTTTGCTTATTTACGTAGCCATTCAACCAGAAATGAGCCTCATCGCTCATCGGACACGGACGCGAAACACATTTCGAACCGAACACTGATTTTGGTAATAAAATTCAATGATTTGCAAGCGTTGCTCGTTAGTAAGTCTATTCATGATGAAATGTCAAAGCATACTGAGCATCTTTCTCTTTGACACCATGTCTGACATCCCACGTGATCTGTCAAATACTACTGCATGAAAATCCTAACCTCAAAAAAATCACCCGTTATTTAAAAAAACCGTTATGTGAACAAAACTATAATACTCTCCTTAGAAACTTTGTTGCGAGAGTATAAATATACACAGTAGCAAATATGGCGATGGAGCAGCAATTTATCTACGACTATCAACTGTGGCAAATAGCTAAAGTGAGCCACAAAGTGCAACAGCAACAACGAAAATATCCTTTTAAGGCTTTCGGCTTTGTGATGGGGCGGGTGGTTGGATAGGCAGTTGAGGGCGTGTATATCCAACGCATATTTCTTGTTTTTGTAAGTGTGTGTCTGCAATGCAATGCAATTTGACAGATAATTTTTGCTTCGGCGAAATTGATATGCCCACCGACAGCGGGATCCAACAACAGTTCAATTGATGTTTATTATACGGAAACTATTAACTTTCCAAGAAAGACACTGCCACAACCTGACTTTCAATTTTTATTAGTTTAATATGCAAGTTAAAGTTCCATCATGACATTAGCAGTTCCGCAATTCCATCTTCAATTTCCGAACAAAAACTGTAAAAATGGGCACGGCAAATAAAATTTCTGAAAATAAGACGGTGCGTATACCCAACAAGAAAGGATATCATATATATGTTATATTTTGATATTTATTTTTCGCTTAGAAAAAACAAGTTATTTCATAACTTGTATATATACACTCACAGAATAATAAAATTTAATTTGTGAGGAAAAAAATGTGAATTAAAAAATATTTATTAAGCTTGATTTTTTGGTTAATTTACTTTAGTTTATAACTATTACCGTCTCTGATTTAAACTAAAAGTTTTATACAAAACGTTTAAATTTTTTGCTGGCACATAAAATATTCGAAAAAATTTGTTAAAAATTTCAAAGCCATAATTTGTGGCATAACGTGTATTATTTTATCTACAAAATATATTCCACTATAACAATCTCATCAATAATGTTGTTTTTCTGTGTAATTTATGGTTAAACATTGTTAAATATGCGTTTTCGCCAACTAATATGAAGCACCAAAACATCACTCATAGCGTGTAAATTATCACCGGCGAATTTGAAAAAACATTTCTTACATGCCTTTGTATGAACAACGGTACACAATACGAGCCAGCTTGCATGCAGATATGCACACAGAAAGAGAGGGGTCGGGAGTACGCGGTATGTGAACTGCGAGATAGAGCTCGTGTCAAAACGATTTATGTTCACATTTGCTGCCGCCTTTAACACACATAGATACAAGCACAGGTATGTATGTACATGCAGGCACCAGCTTATGAATATTAATATATATATATGTATATGTTTAAGCATGCATGTGGCAAGCTTATGAGTTTAGAGCTGCGGTTAATAGCTGATTGCAATAAGCGCCAAATATTCGTTTGTGGCCATCACTTACCACACACATGCATGGTGTGTGTGCCAACGAAGATTGAAAAACTTAACATTAGCGTACATACAACATGCAACATTTGCAACATGCGACGACCTTGTTTGTCGTGTGTGGATTAGTTGAACTTATGCTTTCTTTTTGCCCTCTTTCTTTTATTTTTTTTTACCATATTGTCCACTTTGTTGCGCTTTTGTACATAAGCTTGGCTGATTTGCTTATTTTTGTTGTTTTGAATGCATTATACATAAGTGTGAAAAATGTGCAAAAATGCGTAGGTTGCATATGAATGAATGTCACAATCAGTTGCATATGTTGCACGTACGAGTTTTTCAATATTGTTGTTGTTTTTGCGCTGACGTAAAGCGGCTGCTCTGACTACTCATGCGGGAAATTGTTGCTCAAAATGTAACGGTACCAAAGAACCTGGTCACAAATTTTCATAACTCATGCAAGTAATAGATACTTATACGTATACATAACTTTAGCTAATTTAACAGAAATTAACACTAATTCAACTTACCTAACTCAATCCACGTACAGCATAACTTAACCTACATTATTGGACCCCACAGTGTTTCCACAGTAGCAAAATTTACCAATAAATAACACCATTTGTGGTTCTTTCATAATTTATTTGCTTGTAATTAATTGTAAATCAGTATAAAAAAATTCAAACGTTTCCAACAACTAGTTTACTTGTCAATCAAATTAATCACTACAATCGTATTATGTGCCTCAATGAATTTAATTATTTAGCCACCCAATTTTATTAGCATTAATCTGTCCGTTAATCACTTCGTTAGACAAGCGGACGCCAGCTAGCTCAAGTATACTCTGACTTATTCACTTACACCCAAGCGTTCCCATAGCTCATTATGCGACGGAGATAATAAACCGATTGTTCACTGGCAATGTTGTCTTTGTTGTTTTTTTTTTTTTTTTAATTGAAGCGATATAGTTTGTGTTTGTGTCATAGCGCTGAAATAATGTCGATGCTATTTTGTTATGAATTATTATAATTGCTGGCATTTTATTATGAATTTGTGAGCTATGCAATTTCCCAAAGCGGTCACAAGGATTATGGCAATGTAGGTGCAGGGGTTTTTAAGTTGTAGGAATAATTTTATTGTAAAAGTAGTTTAAATTTGAAAAATAAATAAAAGTTGTACTTTAAATTCGGATAGTCCTCTAGAGTTGAAAGCACATATATAAATGCAACATTTAATTTAATACTTTTTATTCCAGAATTTTTATTTCTGTTGTTTGACTTAAAGACTAATGTATCAGAATGTATGTACCAGTTGAGGCGGTTCAGATCCTCCCAGTTGAAAAGGTTGGTCACATCACTCAATTGTGGCAAATGTATACTTTGACAAATACCAAACCATATTAAGTACTATGCGTGTATTATTGAGTCGACATTCCAGTACACTCAGATGGCGCTAGCATTTATATAAAATAATTATAATTTTATTTGGTAGTCGGGTGTACATTCAAAATTTGAAGAAGGAAGTTGCTGAATAGAAAAATTTGGAAAAAGTAAAAAAACATATTTCAGGAAAATCGCTATTTTCTATTTTCGAAAAAAAATTTACGCAATATTTGTTTCAGTAGGCTAATAATATTTTCAATTCGTAAAATGCTACAATAATTGAGTTGGACATAAGAATTAGCATTCGAGAAAGGTGAATGATAACTTCTGTAAGAAAGAATGCGCTCACATAAACCTAGAGTATTTCAATATAAAAAGTTAATGGTAACTTTGTTCGCAAATTTATTACCGCATATAAAATTTAAGTTTGTTGCACTGCCAATCAAGCAAGCGTTTAAACATCGCGCTAATATTTGTGGCACCTCAGCTTATACACTACTCGCCATGCGCAACTGCCGACACTTAAATTTTATTTAAAACTATCAGCCGTTATTCACTGCTATCCAGCGCAGCATAGCACAGTTATAATTGCAATTTACAAGCTATCGCCGGAACGGTAGGCAGTCGCAAGTTTTGCTCTAGTTTCGAGCTAAATTTCAATAGCAAAACTTAAATTATGACCTAAGGCCAGATATAAACACCAAAGCGCGCTTTCATACAAAAATCCATGTAAAATCTGCAATTTTTATATTTGCTGCGAATAAATGGGCGTTGGAGTTAGAGAAAATTCAAGCAAATGCGATTGTAGGGTCGCGCATTTTTTTCAATAGCGATGATTTGTTACACCCATAAGTAAGTGAAATCTCATTTTGGCAGGCACGAAAATAAAATAAAATCTGCTATGGAAAGTATTTTGCATGTAGTTTACCTACTTATGTGCATATACTACAAATTATAACAGCAACAACACAAACGTTGTTAGTGCTGACTGGCGCTCTAGCAGCAACACGGTTATTGCGCAGAGGAAAGGCGCGTGGCGCACACCTTGTGGCAACGATTTGAGTTGTGAGGGTGTTAATCAGTAGTAATAACAATTGTTTGTTGGCCTTTTAGCACGATTTTGATGTTATCGTTGACTTTTTTGTGAAACATTTAATAATTTCTGATCTTAACTGAAATGAGTTCGTAACTTAAGTCTTTCCGGTATTAAAGAAAAAATTTAAAAAAATATAAATTATTATTATAAATATGCTGATCAAATAAGTAAAAAAATTCATAAATTCATTCTAATCATTAACACTTTTCGACAAAAGCTACGCCAAATAAATTTCCAAAAAAAGTCAATATTTACGCCTTTTAAAACTACACTCTTTAAGCAACCTAATTTTGTTATAAATAGGCATTAGTATTAGCAATGGAAAATGTTTTTAAGCTTTCACTTAAAAAAAGTTTCTTTTACTTTTATTAATTATAACAATTCATAAGTATTGAAAACAGCAATTTCAATTTTTAACTTTACACCAGCTCTGTATGACCACATTTCTAATTTGCATTAAAGCGGATAATTAAAAAACAAAATATTAAAATATAATTTCGCTTCACAACAAAACTGGCCGAGGTGTTCATTTCAATTATAGTTATTTGATTCATTTAAAAAACTTGCAAATTTCAATTATAAATCAATTTTCAATGCCAAAAAAGAAAAAAAATATTATTTTTCATAAAAATTGTCATAAATCAATAGTAAAATCATTAAATTTACGTAAATGTCAGTTTGGATTCAGAGGCAACGCCGTATGCCAATGCGTCCGTGCACCCGCTTCAGCGCCACAGTCAAAGTCCATTGCACAAACAACCCAAAAACAGCAACAACAACAGCGCTGGTTTCTAAGTGCAAAACTTGATTGGCGCAAGTGTAAATTCGAATGCAACATGTGCATTGACAGCCACGGCGGTAACAGCAATCACAGTGGCACGCTGCCCATACTACGCTATGCCGCCATAATCCAGCGTCATGCCACGCCACCATAACAACAAATTTTGTACACACGATCATGTTTGTAGGTGTATTAATATTTCGTGTGTTTGTCGTTTGCGTTCGTGTTAAAAGTGAAAAAAATTATAATTATGTTTGGAATTGAAGATTTATAAGGTATAACCTAAAAATTTGCTGGTGATCTTGTGATCTGATTTATTCACCAAATCCTAAGCATCTCTCAACCACTACTTACATACTCATTCAGAGACGTTTTCCGGCTTATTGCTTAAATAATTCATTGTGGTTTTGTACTTTGAATTCATCAAAAAGCTACTTAAAGGGATCAGCCCTGTAACCTAATATAAGCTTTGGCTTAATACAATGTAAAATAGATAGAGGCATATATTTTTTTCCGAGTCTAGAGCCATTTTCTGTATTATCTTTGTCTGAATAAATTGAATAATGTAAATCTAGAAAATATAGACAATTTTAAAAAATTCTATTTAAGTGTAAACAAGTCTAAAATTCGTATAGATACAACTCTAAGCAGTAAGTTCCAATACTGGTGTAAATTCATTAGTTATGTGTGGGTACTTATGGCTCTCTATTTCCATGTATTCTTAATCAATGGGTTTGGTTTGACTGTTTGTTACTTATATGTTTTATGATTTGTTGTTGTTATTTTGCGCTTTATAGTCAGCATATTTCTTACTTTGATTACCACCTTTAACAGGTTTGCAATTGCAATTGAAAAAGTTTTGCCACTTTACGTAGTTAGTTGCTTTATTGTTGTTGTTGAGTCAAATTGACATATTCATTTATATTATTTTATAAGCCAGTATTTATGTTTTATTGGTAGAGTTGTTCATTAAGCCATATATTTGCTTGTAGATATGCTTTAGGGTGGTCATTAAAACTAAGAGGAATAATTCTGCTTTTCTGCCATAATGCAAAATATCCTATAGATATACATATATGTCCTAATTAATTAATATCCTAACCATTTTCCATTTAATGGTAAAATTTACAAAATCGGCAACTACTATATAATGAACTATGAGTGTTATAGAAGAAAAAAAAACAAGAGGAGAATTTTAAGATTTAATAATTTAATATGAATTTCGATTTTTGACCCGCCACCCCTATAATAGTTTCTGAAGCATTAAAGTCCTTTATTTTCAAAATCATTGTAAGCTTCAGGCACATAATTTCTATCTTTAGTGTTTAAGGACCACCCTAACATGAATACTTTTACATGAATCACATTTTTACAAATGCGCGTATCTGTGTGCATTTGCATCTTGTTCTATTCGCCTGCCATTGGTATCGCTGCCCGCTTCAGGCTGCGTACCCAAAGCGCCCGATTGTTTAATTATATTCGCAAATGACGTTTGTTCCCTGTCTATATTTGAAGATAAATTGTTGCACCATTTGCACTTTTGCTTTTTTGAGTTTTTATACAAGTTTTTCTCCTATTTCACGGCGGCACTCAGGTTTCTTGTAGTTATGGCAATTGCTTGTCGGTATGATTAATTTGTTACTTGACTCTATGGTGTTGAAATTTGTTTTCAAATGATTTTTTATTAGTCAATTTAACTGCACTTTTTATAGGAAAATATGTCGACATATCTATGTACATATGTGTATTATTAGTACATATGCAAAAATTAATTTGATATATATTTTTCGATCTTAAAATGTATATACTATTGTGACAAACAGATTAGTATATGTTGTGAGTTGAGTCTAGAATAGAATTGGAGACATTTATATAGTGCTTTAAACTCGAGCTTTTTGATCAATTCGGTGGTAAAATTTAAACTAATTTGAAAAAACTAAGAGTGTTTTAATTTCCAAGTGTACGCATTTTTTGTATTTGCTAAGTATATATAAATTTTGTGTCATATTCCACCTTCTAATGAAGTACTTTATTTAAAATTATTAAATAACAAAATAAATGTATGAAAGTAAAGCATGCAATTTACTTGATCGACATAATAACACTAAAGCCAATATAATCACGATCACTTGTACTTGTATGAGAAAGTATCATCGTCTATCACTCAGTCATCAAGACTG
>JBAWJQ010001746.1:0-194221 GCA_037783105.1 Bactrocera zonata
CTCCATTTAGCACCGCATGTGGCGCTGAGAACAATCGGCCACTCAACGGCACAAGTTCAACATAAAAGTTCATTAAGTGCAAGCAATTGTGGCGCCCTCAACACGCTGTGAAGCTAATTGAAGGCGGTCGGTTAAAGAGTTGAAAATCATTTCCTTTAATCCAATTGAAATGCGAAGCTGAATGAATGAAGCGCTGGTAATGACATGATTTCTGACTCGAGTTGAAGCGAAGCCAGTCAAAATACTTTATTTATTTATTTTTTAATTATCGGTGAGTGAATGAAAGTGAAGTTTGTGGCTCCACTTGTGGATTTTTCATTGACACTGAACATTAAATCATTAAAATAAACATACCAGAGGATAAAGTGGAGTAAAAATCCAAATTTAGACAATAATAGTAGATAAAACTATAACCGCTTCGTTACATTTAGTGGTTTCATGGGGTCTCATAAAGTTATAAGATATAACGAACCGAATCCAGAATTGTAGTTGCGTGAGCTCATTTTTGCATGAAATCCATAAACAATTTTTTTAAAGAAGTGTAAAAATATATGGTTTTACGATGCCTCATGACAATAAAAAATATATCGATATTAACAATATTTGGTTTATATATTTTTGAATAAATATCCAATAACATAGTTAAAAGTAACCGGCGTCAATTTATTTTTTAGATAATCTTAAAGCAGACTGGACCGTAAAATAAAAATATTTTACCATCTAACTTTATGTTTTTTAATTATAAGAAAAATGGCAATTTTTGAATGGTCAGCATTCTATATTAATTCGTTTTAATATCCTGTAGAATATAAAAAATGATACTTCCCATGACATGTTTGAAGTGCTAGAGCTACACTCTACTTTGTTTGAAATATTTCTGAAAACCCCTACTCAAAATCCAATTTTCTGCATATCATATTTTGCGATGTTTTAAGGACATTTCACAAAATACAGTACTTGCTCAACGCACTACGAACCAAATGTTGCTAAAGCCTCATATACATATTTATTATTAACTAGCTTTTTACCCGCGGCTTCGCCCGCAGTGGAGCCAGATTATCCTTTACTGAAAATTAATGGGTACTGCATTATCGTAGAATCTATGAGTGTCCACTACACGCTTTAGCATATTGTCATATGCCCGTGGTACTATGTCTCGTGGAGAGCTCGGGTCGTTGAATTTTCAATACCGTTTCTCTTTCTACTCCTTCAATATATTGGCAACGACGATTTACTGCATTTTGTTCATCACTTATAAAGTATACCTGCAGAAATTTATGCTGATCATCATCTTCTGGAAATAGAGATCCAACTTGATGATATATCTGTCCTTGTACAGTAAAAGTTGGTGAAAACCCGAGCATTCTTTTTACTTTGTCAACTCCAAAGGATGTCATTTATATGCTTTCTTATTTTTCTTAGAAATTGCTTTGACTCATCTGTAACATTTAATAATAAAATTTTCATAGGCTCTTTTGGTTCACCAAGTAATGGAAGTGAAACTTTACAACCGGAGCAGCACATTCCAGCAGTTTCACCTTTCCATTTAAAAGCATCGCAGTACTGACATTTTTTATTCATTGAGCCAATAACAGTCAATGAATGATTGTGATATTCAATTGAAGGATCATATTAAAACCCAGTACCATTAAATACAGCCCAATCATTACGCATGAAATTTCGGCGGCGCGTGGTCTGCATGTCTGCATTATGAATTCTTCTCACCTGCGATTGTTCTGGTGTTTATATTGCTCTTCTAGTTGTCTGCAGTGCAGCTTGTCTTTCTAAACGAACTCGTGCCTGAAGAGGCGTTTCAGCTGCTCTCAAAACTCTTTGTCGCTCTGCTTGTTGTTGTCTTCTCAGCTCTGCGTGAGCCGAAGTTTCTTGTTTTCGTGCAACTTTTGCGCATGAATTTTTGCATAGACTAGATTTCCAATTCTGAAGCATTTTTAAAGAAAAAGCAGAGTAGGAATTAACATCAGCGAGTAAGATCTAAAATAATAAAGTGACAGCTAACCACAAAAATTACGGATTACCTCAAAAATTTTAATATTTTTATACTGCATGTAACGACAAAAGAAAATAACCATAAATGTAGAAAAATTAGAAACAGTTGAAACTATATTCAATTGAATTAGATATTGTCATCACCGCCGGTAATACAGTGGGACGGTATTACAGTATTCAGAGTTGAAACTTCATTACTGTAATGCTAGATGACGTTGAAGTAGCTAAATTTGACGATTTCTTGACAAACAATTTTTTTATCTTTCGTAAAGTGCTAATTTTATATAAAGTACTTTATGATACTTCTAATATTTTCAAGAGTGTATGTACAAAGTTTCATGATGATCGGTTAAGCAGTTTTTGCGTGAAAGCGTAACAAACAAACTTACATTCGCATTTATAATATTAGTAGGGATTATAATGGAATCCACGATTAATAAATAAACTACAACGATTTTCACAAAAGTATTATGTGAACGCTTCTCTGATCAAGCTCTGGACCCTTTCAAATGTATCCTAAAATTTTACGTCGAATAAATTACTAACACAGTGCGGGTTCGGTTCATTTCCTATATACTACATACATATCGTCACCTGAAATGCAAAATAGCGTATCATCAAAAAATTCGAGATTGAGTATCTTATTGATTACGCTTCACTACTTCAAATTACATACATAATGTTACATATGTTCAACATTTTCAGGTTCTGTGGTCAGATATAAACCAGTTTCAACCATAATTAAAATTTTATTTCACTCATGTTCCATTGTATTTCGATTCATGCCACTGTAAATTTCCGAAAATGTTGTTAAGTTATTTTGCATTTCAGGTGACGATATACATTGCTTCAGTAGCAACAAAAATTAAATAAAGCTACAATAATTTTTTGAGTATCCATAGTCATTCAAATTTGCAAGAACAGAAGACAAAAAAGTGCAACGTCTGCAAACTTTATTAGACTCACATATATAATGCTTCAATGCTTCCGCAATATGACCAGGCGAAGTATGAAATGTCAATGTTTTTAAATACACGTATTGTTATATGATACACATCATTATATACAAACATGAAGTTGTTTGTATGCATATGTAAGCGTGTATAAGTATTTATCCATGAATATAACGATTGCACAAATCGAAGTTTTGCTATCATTTGCAAAATCGAATGCAAAAGTCAAGCAGTTTTCAGCAAAATATCGGATTTCTTTGAAATAAAAGACAATAGAGAATGCGGAAGAACAGTTTATTATTTTTAACATATTTTCCCATATTTGTAGGTTAGTTTTGTTGAAAATTTTATTTATTTTTTTTTAAATTTTTTTTTTATTTCAACAAGCTTTACTTTAACTTGGTTACTTTCACATTTTGGTTTATTGATGTCAACTATTAATGCGTTAAGTATATTAGTGTGTTGGAATCTATACAGAACAAGTCTTATAAACCAATTTCACAGACATCCCTTTTTCACAGAAGCGTTAAACACAAATTAATTAAAATTGGTTTGTGAAAATATTTAATTTTTTTACCCAAAGTTCTCAAAAAACTAAGTTATGAACTCCATTTTCTTTTCTTTAACTCCTGTCTCATTTAATTTTATCTAGAGACCTTTCATTTTCGACGAAATTGAACTTCCGTAGCGCAGTCTGAACTACCTACAAAATTAAATCATTGAAAATTTATATAACGCATTTTTCAATACTACATTCCCTCCACAACCACACACAAACTCATAAGTTCATAACTCGCATTGTGCACCATTTTCCATTTCGTCTCGTAATACTTGTAAAACATTTTATGGAAATGAAATGCGCTGCTACGCGATCTGTCATGCCGCAATCGGCGAGTGACACCGAAATTCATTCATTTATGTTGTTGCACCTGCATTAGTGTAGCAAATTGTTTAGTCGTGCTGCCACACGAGTCAATGAAGTAGCGTACTGATTGTTATAATTCAAATATAGAAATAATAATTAAAATATTAATAAAAAAGGTAAAAAAAACGTTAACAAATAAGCGCAAATATTTTACAATCACCAGCCGGTTACCCAGTGACTGCAGATAAGCACTGAAAATTTTAATGGAAAATGAGAAATATTTATAATGCGCATTTCGCTGGAAATTATCAGGGGACCAGTGATTTATTCTTCAACATGCAAAAGTACATAAATATTCGAGTACTTATTCAGGGTAAAATATAAATATCAAATTAAATAAAATAATAATTAAATAAAATAAATATATTATATGAGCCACACCTCTTAAAATCACTATTATTAAAAGTGCTTGCAGTGGAAAGATAATCTTTTATTAATTGAAATGCATACTGCTTAGTTTTCAAAGTATTTAGCGGTTAATTTATGTCGCTGCCTTTGAAAGTAGGCAATGGGGTAACTACAGTAATTTATTACACAGATCAAGCATTCAAATCTGTATATATGTAATAATACTAATAAGCGACAATAAAAATATTTTTACTTTTTTGCGAAAAAATGTTCAATTAAATTAATGAAAGCTGGCAACACTAAAATTATAAAAACCAAAAATTAAAAAAAAAAAAATACTTAAAATTATATAAAATTATATTAAATGATGAAAAAATCTAAACATATTAATGGCTGTTGGTGACCCTAAATAAAAATTTGTATTTAAATAAAAAGGCAAAATAAATTAATAAACGGTGGCAATACTAAAATTATAGACAAATTATTTAAACTTAAGCTACTCTACCACTATAAAGATTTTTATGAAAAAATCAAAACAAATTGATACAAGATGGCAACACTTAAATTAGAAACTATTGCTGGTTATGTCACTTCAGAATAAGTAATAAATTTTAAATTTAGGACATGGACAACCTTTAATTGTTTACCATTTCCGCTGAGATTGTGTGACTATAATTAATTTCATTTTCTCACTTTTTTTTCATTTTAAATTTACATATTAAATTAGGATTACTGAACATAAGGCGAGATCAAAGCAGCGTTTGCATATTCTTCGACAATATTTAAAATTAATTGAGTACTAAGCACTTCGTAAATAAAAGAAAACAGATATAAAACGACAAGTTCAACTGTACGTAGACATGGTTGGTTGTTGATAACAATATTTACTTACAAACAAAAAATTGAAATTCAAAAGAGCTATAAAAATTAAAACTTGCATACTTCAAATCAAAAGACATGAAAAGGCAAAAATAAACACCATAAAAACAAATAAAATTAAAAAAAAAAATAATAAAACTAAAAATTAAAAAAAAACTGAAATAAACTAAAAACCCAAAAAAAAAAAAAAAACAGTGGCAACAACGGCAACAAAAATCTTGAAAACCGCCATCGACACCACCTCAGTCGTTGAAACCTGGTCAACCTCGTCAAATTTCACTATCACGCAACAACAATTGAAATAATAAATAAAAATGAGAAACTCAAATCTAAATTTAAATTTAACTGTAATTGTTCGTATTGCGTTGGTGTTGTAAGTGCGAACAGTTTAAACGGGTTCGCCTTGTTACAAGAAATCAATTTAAATTGCATATGATAACTGCTGGCAGCTTTGATTCTTGCTTCGGGTTTAAGAGGTCATAAGGGACAAGAAAAAAGCTTCGACTAAATTAAAACGATTTTTCAGACACAATCATTATGAAAATAAAAAAACATTTTGTCGAGGTTATATTTCACGTTTTTTTTTTTCAAAATATAAAATAGATTTTATGATATTAAATGTCCGCGTTTGACCTAACCTGCCTCTAAACGCAATGGGTGTCCACATTTATAAAAACAACAATTTCTTCGGATATTGCACACATGCCTTAAGTAAGTGATATGTCATACTATATAAAATGTGTACAATTTTTCGTCTGAGGGACTAGTTCCAGTATATACATATAAACAAACGGACAGACTAAATCGAGTCAGCTCGTCATGTTGATGAATGTCACTCTTGGGTGTAAAAAACATCCCCGAAAACTTAATATACCCGTTAAATTTAATAAAAAATATAAACCCTGTTTCAATTTATCTCTTTGCCAAACCTTTCACACACTAACATAACATAAGAACACATCAACATATCAAGCACAATTAATTGCTGCTATTTCGTTAATCTGCTAAAAGACCGTTAACTGTCGGATAAGCTGGCAAAGTTGTAGTCTGCAACAACCATAAAAAGTACTACAAAAGCACCTGTGATATGAAGCCTAGACTAACAGTCTGCTATAAAAATAAATGAATAATAAAAATGCCCGAATGCAAAAAAGCACCATTCCAGACTTGGCTCCAGCAACATGCAACAACACAATTGCAGGCTACAAAGAACATTCATACATATGAACATCAGCATTATATGAACATCAGCATCATATGAACATGAATCGAGGAAAACAAATTGCTGCAAAAGGTCAAATTAATATTTTTACTTCATTATTCTTCTCTTTAGTTACACGCCAAATTAAGTGTACAGGTGGATTGGCAACGCTCGGCAGCGTATTTAATACTTGTCTCAGGTCGGAGTTTTATTTTTTGCTGCGCCTTTTAACGTACACATTTTTAGTTGTGTTCGCATTTGATAAGATGGCAGTGAGTATTGTGCCATGGCAGTCATGACTGAGTAACTCATTAAGTTTTCTACATATGTACTCGTATGTATGCACATATGGTGTGTGTTTGAGCGTGAGTAATTTGATTTATGCTTATATGATGTTTATCGCACTTTCTGCGAAGCACATAAGATCGTTAGAGCTCTTGCGTTGAGATGTATGCGTTCATATATATATGTATATGAAGTATCTAGGCGAATAAGTACATTCATTATAAATACCACAGTTTTTAGCGTGCTTTATATATTTTGCTTTGTATATTAATACGATTTTTTTTGTGAATAAGTCAGTAACATTTCTTATTACAATTTGCCGCTTGTTAAAATATACTTGTATAAGTGTATATATTTTAGACAGTCATTTAAACATAACCTTCGATTGCTGTTCAATATGCTAGTGACCATATTTAATATTTACATACGAGTACAAATGTGTCGATTGTCTGCAACTTATTGGACTAATGACGCTTCTTTCGTTGCCTTAAGGCTGCACACGCCTTGCCTGCTTCAAACGTTTCGCAAACGAAGCTGACAGCTGAAGCACTCCCCTTGACAGTAGCTATGACAGCTAAGCGGCAGCAATTTAGCAATTACTCTTGTCATATGCTAACTCAGCCAATGCCAGCCATTAATTCACTATGACCAACTGAATTGTCCGCCATTAGTTAGACAAACATACCAATACGCGATATGGACTCGATACAACTCTCAAGTACTTGGTACTCACAAGTGATCTCGTGCACTTAGCATTGTTCCATCATTTACATTTCCATTCGATTGTGAGTTGTTGCGAACAGAAGAGTCTTGTAATTGAATGATAATTTACGAGCATTACTGGGCTTCTCTAATGATAATAGCGCATCAATTAGACTTGGGTACATACTCGTATGTATGTAAGTACGTTTGTGGATATGTGATGGCAAACACATGCTTGAGTGGCAAGAAAAGAGGGGGTTTTAAAAAGTATAGTGTCCTTGTATTCTTGTGATAGATTCCCTTTTGAAATTAAATTCCTCTGTCACGGTTAACTATTAGGCTTTGTAGATAAACGAAAATTTTCACCAATTGGTATAGTAAAAAGTATGAAAACCGCTGGTGGAGTGGAGATGTGCAAGGTCTAGAAAAATTTATTTAATTTAACTATTTAATTGATATTGCAAATTATATGGATATTAAAGCTTATTTTATTGCCGCAGACAATTTAATAAAAGCGCACTTAACATCAATAAAATTTAATTGTTTTTGTTTGAAAGTATGGAATTCCAGCAAGCACTTTCTCATTAGAATTAAAGATAAACAAAACTTGTTTTAACAAAAATGTATTACTATTGTATATAAATGGAGAATCCAAAAAAATATCACTAAATTGTGAAATTTATTGGAAAATATGTATTTTAATTCGGTGCAGCTGAAGTCAACATTTTTACTATTTTTAAGAACCCTTATATTAGCTGCAATATGTCACTAGCTTAAGGGGGGAGCCTGCTTTAGAAGCTTCAAAAAATCGATTATTTTTTTTTTTTTGCTTAAATCTCTTTAAAAATAATCTAAGAATATGCCCCCAAAGTTTTAAAGTGGAATTCGAAATATTTGCGAAGCTAGAAGGGAAATAGTGACCGAGCGTCTAGCGGATATATGTATGAGCAATTGGGCAGAAAGCGAAAACTTTGACGCGCGATTTCTCTTTTGCGTTTTTACGATTTTTCTTAATTGGCGGGCAGGATAGAAAAAAAGTAAACGTCTTATCGAAACGAATCAAAATGCGTTGTATTTGGAAATAAATTCTCTCCTAGGTGAACCTAAAACACCTCAATAAAGTTAACATTAATCCGGTTTTTAAACGATTTAAATTAAAATTTTTTTGGTTTAAAAATGCATTTTTTTTCAATCTGCGAAAAATTGTTGAATTTTTCACTTTTTGTTGAATTTTCTTAGTTCACCAAGGAATTACACTATTGAAAATTAAAAATTTCTTTTGATGATGATGATGAAAATTGCGACCTGCATCTTGCCCGCCACACACAAACTGCACACTCTAGGCGCCTCCGTAAATGTCGTCAAGCATGAAGAATATCTCATGTAAAATAATAAAAAAATTTGAGAAGACTCTTCAAGTTTATACAAATAAATCCTTAAAGTTTCATTTCAATCAAACGTTTCTTTCTTTTACAAACAAATCCTTGAAAATATAGATTTTTTGACGCCTCTAAAGCAGGCTCCCCCCTAAAGTTATTTGACTTTATTAAATATTGTTACCCTTGCTTCTTATTTATTCACCGAGCATAAATTTTTGCAACGTAATTTGTACTCATTACAATTTTTGCTTCGAAAGCTCCAACGAAGTGCTTTATATTTACTCATGGTAGATGTAAAAAAAACGGTTTTTTTCCACCGTCGCAATTTGTTAATATTATTATAGTGACTACTTGTAAATACTTACATACTTATTTATATGCAACTAAAGTCGTGGTTTGCCGACGAACGCTTAGCTACTAATAACTAACACTTATAAATTTAAATTTTCACATAAAACTAGACATTATTTTGCTGCTGTCATTTGCGTCTGTCAAAATGTGGAAAATTTGCACTTCATCACTGCTCAAATTTAGCTTCGTAAGTGCAATTTGTTTAACTTTGGAATTCAATGTCAGACACATTGATTGATAGTTAAACGTTACAAGTAGCCGTAAATATTTGTAAAAGCTTAGAATATTAGCATTATGTTGCAAAAGTGGAATGTTGCAATTAAATAGTTATCCATGCATACATAAAAGAAATATATCCATAAATGCATATAGCCAAGCAGCTTTGAAATTACAAAAGTTTCTTAAACTAAAATTTGCTATGTTCTGGTTCAAGAAAAACAATTATTATGTTGTTGCTTAAGCATATGCTCTTTGAGTTATACTTATATTTTGGAAATTAAGAGCATTTTATCTCTACTAGGATCTTTTAAACACACATTGTCAAACGTTTATGTTGGCTATATCCACTGCCTTCCAATTTGTCATGAGCATATTTATGTACGTTGTCAAAATATGTTAAGCTTACTTATTTGAAACCACCTTTCAATCACAGATAAATATAAAGCTTCCATTTTCCACGCTAAAAGCTTAAATGGAGGAGGATTGAATTTATCTTTCAATCACCTTTATTCAAATATATATATTTTTTTGCAAGTATTTCCATAAGCTTTTGTGTGGCGGTCGTGTACACAATGCTCCCGCATTATTTTTTCTTATTTTGCTAATAACAAAAACTTTTCTTCTAACACTCAAACTCTCCTAAATGTACCTCAGCATTCTACTTCTCCATTACTCAATCAATAAATTGCCTGTGATTAATGGTAGTTGCACTCTTAGGTATACTGCAATACAGTTGTTAGCAGTTCAGCTACTTACCAATATTAGCGACTGATTAATGAAGGAAATAGGAAGGATAGGGGAACTGTTCAGTTATCCCTATAGACACTTCCTCATTCCAATAATTCTTAAAATATTTTAAAATGACTGATGAGAGAGGCTATAAGAAAGTCGTTGAAAGGAAGACTTCTAGCGGTAAACAACAAATTATTGGGGAAATATATATAAATACAATAATAATAGGAGATTAAGGAGTAATTAATGAAATTACAGGACAAATCATACTCTCTGGAAATTTTAGTGATATCCATACTATATAACGCATTATAAACACCACGGGTACCCAAATATTTCAACCAAAACAATACTCAACATGATTTCAAAACCTCCTTTTTCTCCTGTCTCTCATTCAGCTATCAATTAAAGTCGCTAAAATCTAAAACAACTCCTCGAGCAACTACAAAACCAAATTAACTTTGTATTAAGAGACAAGTCAAAAAATCGAGAAAAAATATGACCTAAATATTCAAATCGAGCATAAAAATTATAAAATTTTAAATTATGACAATCTCATTCAGTGCCGGCTGTCGCATTAGAGACACGCAGATTGCCAAATTAATGAGCTGATTTAGTTAGCTTGTGTCATGCTACTTGCGAAATGTAGGACATAAACATGTGCTAGCCCACGGAAATGATTCCAAATAATATTACATTCATACGAATATAAATTAATTACTGCAAACAGGTAACAAAGCCCACGGACACTAGAGATACAGCTTCATACAAACATATGTAACAGTAAATGCAGTAAATTCAAAGCCGGAAAAGCAAAAAAAAATAAATTAATGCAATAAATGTTACAAATAGAGAAGAAAAATTAGTAAGGTGACCAATCAATTGCAGACTTTGAGCAAACGTGCAACATAATGCATGAAGAATTGGAGTCCGATGAATGAATACAATACAGATTTGCACATAAACAAGCAATGCAGCAAGCATAAAATATCCAAATTAATACAAATATGTAACTGTCACAGCATCTGGCTCACTATTCATTGCTTGCCAATTTTATTCAAGTATGTGTATATAAAATTTGTTGTAAACATTTCTGTATAAGTCAAATACATGTGAATTTATGACAGTCTTAAAGTTGAGGAATATTTATTAACAAACCTGCACATGTGTAATATGTGTATACTTGTAATACATGGATAGGTGAAAAATCATATTGAAAAGGATCATAATTGAGAAAATACTTGTAAATTGACACATTTTCAATCGAACACGTCTTTCACATACATGCATTATGAGAATATATGTCAAGGTCTGTCGCAAAAGAAAAAGGACTGTAAAAAAAACAACAAAAAATTAATATTTTTCAAAAGTTATATTTTTTTATTCAAAGTAGTTTTCTTGTGCTTCGATACAGCGTTTAGCCCGGTCAATTAGCATTTCAAATGAGTATTTAAGGTCATTTTTCGGAATGTTCTTGAGAATATCGGTCGTCGCTTTTTAGATAGCTGAAATGTCCTGAAACCAGTGTCCTTTCATGGGCAAATGAAGTTTTCCAAATAGTTAAAAATCAAAGGGTGCCAGATCAGGTGAGTAGGGTGAGTGATTAATGGTTAATATGGAATTTTTGGCAAAAAATCAGTGACAAGCGTCGACCGATGACACGGCCATTTACCGTGCAACAGGCGTCAGGACCCTGCCTCACGGTATTGTGGTCGAGCACGACGAATGCGTGACAAAAGACGCTTCATAGCACCAAGGTAAAACACAGCATTAATCGTTTGGCCAGGTGGGATGGATTCTCGGTGTACAATACCTTCGGAATCGTAAAAACAAATCAGCATTGTCTTTATATGCATTTATATGCATTTTTCGACCGATGACCAAAAGCTGCTGTCACTTTTTGATCGATAACATCGATTGTAGTTATCCAATTGTCTTACAATTTTTACGAAATGTCAGCAAGAGATCAAACTTTTTATTTCATATACCTTGTATATGGATTCAATAAGTATTCACTTTTACAGAAAATAATTTATGTTTTTGAAATAATTCTGACATATTCCCCTAATCTTTGAACTAATAAAAAACTAATTTTTGCAACGAGAAAATTTTCAAAAAGAAAAACCATAGAAGTATGTTGAGTTCTCAATGGGCTCATCTTTAGTTTTCGCTGTCTTTATAATATTTGCAAAGCCATTAAGTTTGAAAACTAAGACGATTAAGCCTTGTCTCTATACCCTTCTCTATTGTACTGGAGAAAGGCAGTATTGACACATTTTCATTGAGGATAGCAAGTGTTCAACAGAAACTCTGACCAGTGTAAACATTACCAACTTATCCGCATATTAAATATAATCCTTAAAATAAAAATCACTTTAATAAGAAACTATACTATAGTGCCGCCAAAACACAAATTGAGATAGTAACAATGTGTTAAAATTAATAATTATATTATAATACATACAATTAACGTTACAATCTAAAGATCTGTAAGAAAATAAAAACATGCAGAACCAGATAAACTAGGGTGTTTCTTGAAAATAACTTTAGCAACTATATGCTTAACTAAATCTGAAAACGTTAGCTACCAAAGGTTCACATCTACCGGAAAACATTTTGCATATTGTTCTTAGCTACATTGTTTGAAAAAACGGCTATAAAGTTGAATCAAGTGTACTTAATATTAGAAAATATTTCTCATGAAGAATGAACGATTGAAAGCTGTTTGCTAAGGTGGTACGCTGTTCAGGGTTTAACTATAAGTTTCAAATAAAGGAAAATAGTGGTATTAATGAAAAAGTTTGGTAACTACAATACAATTTTTTATTCAAATAAAAAATATAAATAATTCGTATGATAACCTATTTTTGAAAAGATTTTTCATTGGTTGAATTGTCCAAAAATTTGTCACAGCTTAATTGCAATTCAACATTTAAATTACACTTCACCTTAATTGCATTTTATAATTCAGCATTCTAACTTCATTCGTCACAAAACCAAGATGCACACAATTTTATGCCTCACAAACTCCAGATCTTTTGCTGAAATCATTAAATTTATTTACGCTCTAATATATGTCACCGCCACTGCGACTTTCCAGCACTCACAACCACATCGCCTATTCATATGCAACTCATCTACTATCAACTCTTTAGTTTCTCTGCCTAAGCAACAACTTCATCCATCAGAATTTGAACAGTCGCTACATCGACCGGCGTTAAGATCAAGTTTTTGTTCAATTCAATTAAAATGGGGTCTTTTGTTCGACGACTTCATTTCGATCCTCATTGCCATTGACTATTTGACCGCAGTATCACTTAAATTGATGCAATTCAGAGCAGCAACGTCTCTTAGTGACACCTGTTTCAAATGCAAAGCGTTCCATCGTTGTTGTTAGCAACTGTTACAAGTTGTTAGATTTTCTATTATTGCAGTTTGTCTTTTACGCCACACCAAAGGCCTACTTGAATTGAACCATTTGGCTCGCACATACAAATACTCAGACTTAGTGTTTTATCAATGATCATTGCTTTCTGCAGCAATCCAGTTCTGTCACGAATTCTAGTTCATTTCATTTCATTTCGGTTGCCTTATTGCTGTCGATGATTTCGTGGTTGTTGCTATTTGCCGTCGCAGTTGGACTTTCTATCATCCGAATATATCAGGCCTCTGTCGTTCGTTGAAGAACATGTTATCGATCGCTTTTCAATTTCCAGATAAACACCTGCACCTCCTGAACGACGCTATAAATATTTGCTGGTATTTTTACACTAAACTCAAACATAGTACGAAATACTTTTGGGCGTTAAAAATTCTGATTTGGAGAAAACTCAGTGTTTTAGTAAGAAAAAATGATTATTTTTCAATAAGTATAGATAGCACTTGATTCTGTCGGAAGTTGTCTTCTCGCTGTTTTTAATATTTTTTCGTAAAGAAAGCTCCACTCTAGCTACCGCAACACAATACTCAATAACTTAGCTTTTTTTAGGTAGTTATATCCAAGTTTTCATTGCCTTTGTTTAACTATTTTAATTTCATATTTTCTCTGACTCGTCTAAGACTACAATAGTTCTGCAGATTCCGAATAAATAATTTTATCAGCTAACAGATATTCAATACCTTTTGTAAAATATGAATATCGATTATACAGAGAATATAATTCAGCTTAACCTAAACGAGTGGGAGAATGAATCCTGAAAAATTTTGCAATTATATAGTAAAATATGAATTAAGAAAGTGACTACCGGGCAGACCTCCATTTTATCTTTTATCCACTATTTCAAATGAAACACTTTTTCCAATTATTAAAAATTTAGTTAAAATTATTTGTGATTGCCTCTTTTACCAACGTTAATTATCGATACTTAAACTTACTCTTCTCGTATTCTGCGTTTATTCGAATAATTCTCTCCCTCAGTGTAGTCCTTAAGTTGAAGCAATAGAATGCAATTCATGTCCAGCAATTGCCCCCAAACTAACAGCAAGTGTCTCTCATTCGATAATTCCATGAAATTGAACCGCTGCAGAGCAAAAGCCGGCAACATGTTGCGAACGCTCTGTTCCGCGACTGTGATTTGGATCTGGTCGCATAAAGCTCACTAGCAGTGTTCGCGCTTCCACACGCTTCGACATAAATGGTGCAAGCAAATAAACCGACGTACGAACCGACGCGAGTGAGCGCTGCTGACGGATCCGTAAGTCTTAAGCCGAAAAAAACATTCCCAAAGCACATTGTACCCGAAGATGTCACCGAGCAGTTCACATACGCCAATCGGAGAAATCGTGGTCATATTGCTGCGATTCTTATTGTTGTTGTTGCATTCAGCGACCGTCGTGAATGTCAAGTGCTGCTGAATTTCCGTAACATGTTGACGTTGACACTCGTTGACCACAGCCGTGAGATAGTGGCAGGTGGCTGTGCCGAGGAGCCGAGCGGTGGCGAGGTAGTGGTGCGCTGCTCCTGCTGGCCGCTGATCGACATTTCCATTGAAACTTCAATTGAGCGCCGTGTTTTGCTATTTGATTTATCTTAATAGCGGCATCGCAGTTGCTGTTTTTGTTCCTGTTTTTTCGTTTCATTAGCTCTTTTCCGTCACCAAAAGCTTACATTGTGTGCATTCGGGTGTGTGTGTTATATAAAATACTTATATAATTTTTTACTGCTTGGTCCACTCTACGCAATGACCCGTCCCCTACTCCTGATATCAGCCGCTTGGGCTGTCCGTTTGGCGGACAGCATTTGTCCTGGCTTTATCAGTGACATAAAATGCAATTAAAGCGCTCAAATGATCAGCGGCGGGCAACAACAACAATTATATAACTGCTAGACACCGCGTTGTTGTCTTAGCAGGTGAATGAAATAGCCAAGGATATACAATCACAAAATGGTTGGACAGGGTTTCGGTTAGATTTGAATATTCAAATGACTTGAAAATCAAATGAAAGCACAACAACAAACAACAATTACCAATGTGAAGTGAAAACGAATAATAATTGCTAAAAGCACCGGCGATGAGTCCATTAACTATACACCTTATTATATTTTTTCTTTCTTTGGTAATTTTGCCAAAGTAGACAAAACAATGAAGGGATTCATCACAACATGTTTAAATCTGGCTCTGATGCAAACCGCTTGAAAGCCACATAAGCATAAAAACTTCCTTATTCCAAGTAGTATTTCGGATTTGGTGTGACAAGTCCACTTTTTCTACTCTCTGTTTTCACCAGATCTGCTTTCATATCTTACAGGTTGCTATCCTTTTATATTGATTACTCCGCTTAAGGGGTCAGTAGGATAAACTAGCCTGTTTTTTTTACATTTTTTTCATAGAAATTTTTATTCTACAATAGAACTTTTTTCATATATCATGAGGTATATCGAGGAGTCTATAAACAAATTTTTTCGGAATGTTTTGATGACATCTATCGGAGAAATGGCTGGGTGAATGAGATGCGTTTTTTCACCGGCAGACACGATTCTTCATGTTTGGATCATCTGAAACAAAAAAACCCAATTTATTCTTAAAAAGTACATGAATGATTATCGTCCCTACTGGAATCATGAAAAAATGTTCATAAATAAATAAGTAATTATTTTTTTAATTTTTCCCCATGCTTTTTTCTACATAAATTTTGTCATAACATTATCAATAAATTATAAAAAAATTAAGTAGAGACGATAGCCAGACATTGTGTAAACATCAAAAAAAAAATAAATTAAGCAAATCGGTTGAGTAGTTGGACCTGAACCATGTCCACCAGTTTAAAAAAGTGTGTTTAGAGAAAAAATGCGTTTAAAGTTTGAGGTGTGCACTCCGAGTGCTCCGAACGTCGAGCGGTATTAATACTTTTGGGTCTTTTTCGAAACCTTCCAATGGTAAAGTGGGTTTCTAAATTAATTCTAATGGTATAAGGGAACAGAAAATGCAAAAACAAAAAAAAATAGTTGAAAAAAGATTACCCTACTGACCCCTTAAAATGCAACTGTAGTCATCATTTCAGTACATTTTCAACCCGTAGTCAAAGAAATAGGACCTTCACATCTTTCTTTTACATCTATTACTTCCAAGTGGAAGGCAAAATAGGGAGGTATTTAAATGCTCAGCTTAAATTTCCAAATAAATAATGCAGTCGTTCCAGAATCAGTCTGTGATTGTTATATTCATCATTTATTTATATCTTTATTCAGTTACCGTTTTGAGTTTACCAAGAATTTGTCTATAAGCCTATTGTCTCTGTTTCCCGTAGCCTATCTCATCAATTTTGTTATAACAGAATATTTAAGGAAATCTCGACAGTATTTGAAAAGCCTTAGATTCATGCCGTACAACTATAAAAACTTTTTAGTTTATGGAAAAATGCATGTACGGATTGTCTCTTCTATGATTTTCAATGGCAATAAATCACTCGTCATAAAATATTTTAAAGTTTCTGAATCAAAATTTTGGTTTTTTTTTAACTTAAAAGAAACCTTTGCCACTTTAGCGGCCCTCGGAAACACTTACATGTGTATCGAAATTGTACAAAAGTCATTTAAAACAAACAAATGAATCAAATCTAATCCTGTCTCTTCTCATTTCTCTGTTTTTATTCAAATTCTGCTCTTCTGATGACTGATACACTGATTTTGGAAATAGGGGAGAAAGAAAAGATGTTAAATTCTCAAAATAAAAAATATTTAGACGAATGCAGGCAATTGATTTAGAGCTTTATGGAACTCGAATTAATATATTGGTTGTCTAGAATTGGTACTGAAAAAACAATTGCTATTAAGGCTTAAAAAAATCGAAATCGGACGAAATTCTCTTATACACTTTTTTGGTAGGTAAACTTCTGGAATTTCCTTGTGACCATGCAGATTCGAATATTTTGTCTTCATATGCGTATTATGTATATGGGCGCAACAACATATAGCTTTGCCTCCTCTAACAATTTTTGGTCAATTCATGTTAGCGACAGCAGGTGTGACTGGTTAAATGTGCAATGGGTGTTGACTACGCTGTGTAATTGTTTTTATTCGATTATTATTCACACATTTATTCACAACTCAACGGTGCGTTGTTTGAGCCACGCAAAATACACTCGCAGAGTTATTTCCTTATAAGAAATATTGAGTAGGCGTTTCTTTAAAGCATTTGCAAAAGCTTTCTATTTCTAATCTTTTAAATTTACAGTTTTTTATATTTATTTTAAAGCTTTTTCGACATATTTTTTTATTAACAATTTTAAGCATATCACGCGGTTCTTAACATGTCAAAGGGGCGTCTTAACAAGCTTTGTCGGTAAGTTTTGAAAGTAATTATTTATAATTGATGATAAATAAATAAAAAAGACAAAAATTTCATATAGAGGACTTACAGGAAAATAATATAAGAAATGAATTTAGAGAAATTAACAATTTAATTCCATAATGTACTTTCGATCAATAATATATCACGTTCAGGTACAATGTCAGGGATAGTTTTATTCAAAACATGATAACTTGTGGACATAAAATTGCTTAAAACTTTTAAGTGACTAAAAACTGATGGATGCATCGTATTATATTAGAGCATTATTTTATTATTATACAAAGTTTTTTACTATTCATGTAGATTTTAATTTATTTCAATATAGCTTTTAAGTTTATTTTTAACTATAGCTTTTAATTTACTGAAAAGTGGCTTTAAGTCAATTTTTTAACACGAAAATGTATTTTAATTAAAAGTTCAAAAGTAACAATGTAAACAAGTAATTTTAACACTCGATCCGTCGCGCTCGCCGTCTCGTCTAATACTCGTCCTCAATTCAATAAGTTGATGCAACAGCTCGCAGAGTCAGCTCGCTCAGGATAGAGTTGCCATCCCACATTCATCCATGAAATGACTTAGTGGAAAATTCTAGTCGTAGATGATTTTTTAGGGGTAAGATATGAGAATTTTTGCTGGTTCAACATCATAGCATGTGTCTCCATAATGACTACTAAAGACCTCTTCCAGATAAAAGTTAAAAAATATCGAGTACGACCAGCGTAATGTATTGACGTGACCTTGACACTATTCGAAGAAGTTTTTGCCTCATTTCGTAACCATCGCGGGACAATGGGCCTCTAATTACCACTAGAGGCTATAAACAATAAAATAGTCGAATTTAATTGTCACAGGGTACAACGATGTTGACTCGATGATGAGTTTTGAACCAAAAAGCGTCATTTGACTATGTGGCGGAATGAATTGTCATTTCCCTTTTTTTATTTTCTTTTATAGTCTAAGCAATTATAGGACCGGTCTTATATATCTTTCAATGAGTCCCTGCGGTTAAAACAAGAAATGCGCTGTCGTGGGACACCAGGCAGGAACGAAGTTCCTTCGGATAATGTTGAATCGATACAATTTGCAAAAAAAAATTGTGCTTAATTTTATTTTATGTAGGTTGTCCTGATTTTTCTCTCAAATTTCGCTGATTAGTTGTTATTTAAGTACAGATAAGTATTTAGAAAATTTAGTATTTTAAGAAATAATGAATTACGTAAAATAAAAAAATAATTAAAATTATATCTAAATAATAATAGAGCTATTTTATGCTTTTATTTGTAAAATAACGTCAAGTTTGTTAGACCTGTGAATAACTTTACATTTTAGGTGAGATCAGCACTCTACCTCCTCTTTCTATCTTCCATTCTACTGTCAACTCTACTGTCGTCCTACTGCCGTTGGCAAATATAGGAAATATTCAAGTTAGCGGGAACGACAACTGTCGGCCTGCAGTCGTGTAGTCGTGCAGCTGTCAAAATAACAGTGTCCATAAGAACGTCTGTATTTTAATATTTGACAGATGTAGTTTGCAGCTGTCGCGCTCTATGTGTTCCGCACTTCACTCAAAACTAATTTGCATACACAATAATGTTACAGATTTTCATGCCTAATTATTTTGCAAAACCTAAAGGTAGGCTATAACTAGCGATCTTACAGTCTTTTTCTTACGGGTTATTTCCTCAAAGCCTGCGCCAAAAAATATCCAACAATTCAACTCCCCACAAACGTATTTAGTGCAGCATGGCCGTCATGTACACAAGACAACACAGCTGTCCATTTTGCATGTACACAATATCGTTGTAGCCATACTAATACCTTTCACTTCAATGAAATTTTAATATTTTGTTCAAAGTGAAATTTTTTTTATGCAAAAAATAAGTAAAAATTGGTAAATATTTTTTTGTTTTAAATTATCAATTGTTATTACAAATGATATAATAGAGCTATAATAGAGCAAGACCTAAAAGTACGCTATAACTAGCGATCTTACGGGTTATTTCTTACGGTTTTTACTATCACTTTTTTTCAGTTAGCTCCTGCAGCAAAATCCTATCTTCTGCAAGCCTGCCGTAAGGAACTTCGTTCCAACAAGAAACTAATTTACATACAAGATGCGTTCCAAAGTATACAGGACTTAAAAGAGAGAACAAATGGCATTTTCGGCAATATCAATTTATTTTATTCAAAATTGTCTCCTTCTGCTTTAAAGCAGCTTTTTGCGCGGTCCAAAAGCATGTCGAACGTGTGTTTTAGCGCGTTGGCCGGTATGGCCGCCAGTATGCCGGAGTAAGCCTTTTAAATGGCCTCTACGTCTGTATAACGCTTTCCTTTCATGGGAGAAGGCATTTTTCCGAAAATCAAGAAGTCGCACGGTGCCATATCAGGTGAATACGGGGAGTATTTAATGGTTAAAATGTGATTTTTGGTCAAAAAATCGGTCACAATGATGTCCTTCGAATACTGGATTCTGAGCAATTTTTGGTCGTCAGTCAATTTGTACGGAACAAACCATGCACACACCTTTCGTAAGCCTAACTGTTCGGTCAAAATGCGATAAATCGATGTTTTGAGACATTCAATTCCATTTCCATGAATTTCAATGATGATTTCAGCTGATTTTTGATGAATTCACGCACAGTTTCGATGGAATTTCCGGTGATCACGGATTTTGATGGGCCCACATGTTGATCGTCCTTTATGTCCTCACGACAACTTTGAAAACGTTAAAATTACTCGTGCACTCTGTTACGAGATAAACAATCATCGCCATAAACTTGTTCCATCAAGTGAAAAGTTTCGGTAAAATTTTTACCAACTTTAAAACAAAATTTAATGTTGGCTCTTTGTTTGAAGCTCATTTTCGCACCGATAACACAAACATACTGACACTTGAAATGCAATAACTTCATTTCCAATTTATGAAATGTCATGAAATTCTCACTGAACATAAAGACTCGATAAAGATAGCAGATTCTAACGCACCAGTCGACTTACAGATGGCGTCACTAGGGGCCGCTAGATTCAAAAAGTCCTGTTTACTTTGGTACGCAACTTGTAGATATCTAAAATCGAAACGTTTGGTTATAGGAATTCTATTAAGCTACTTCACCATTGCGAATGAATCTAAACTCCAGTATCACATTACAACAGCTCATATCGATCTCTGAGTAGACTGTACGGTCGCTGAATGTTCAAATATCCTTTGTGCTTAGAAGCCCACAAGTAAGGTGGTCGGATAAGAAGCTCCGCTACAATAAACAATTGCCAATTTTCAGCTGTCAACACAACACAAAATGCCAAAAGCAAAGTCAAATAAGCACAAAAATAAATAAACTAAAACCATAAGCAAACTAAATCACAAAAGCAGCAACAATAACAACGTGACAACAACTATAAACGAAGATAGCAACGCTGCGAAATGTCATGTCTGCCACATTGGTGCACCGTGAAAGTTTGCCCACACACATATAGCATTGTTACCCACAAATATACACTTGTACTTCCCTGGCGAGGTGAAGTGCAACATTATGGATGTGATTTTCGTTGCGCATGCGCTACATTTGGGCGCAAAAATGTCAGGCGTGCGACAGCAACGTGGCAGGCAACATGCAACAAGCGGCATGCAACAACAGGCGACATGTAATGTCAGCGCTTAAAGGCAGCATGACGGGATGTGGATGTTGCAGCATCGCGTGAAACTAAAGAAGGAAATGTTACCGGCCAGTTTTGACGGCAAGCAAAAACACCAAATATATATCTAATGGTGTGTGTGTGTTTGTGCATGGTTCTGCTGATATTTATAGATGGTGGGCAGCACCAGTGACAAGCATTTACATGCGAAAAGGAAGGAAATGATGATATTTGAATGTTTTTTTGTTTGTATGTATATATGTGTATATTTCAGTACGTGCCTTCAGCTGTCACATTGTTTAATGGAAATGTGATATTTTTGCTTATATTTGTTTTGGGTTAGGCCGTAGGCTAAGAGAGGACATTATGAAGATAAAACATTTCGCCCAATTTTTCTGTGGGTTGCTGTGATAAAAAGGCAGCTTTCACATGATAAGAAAATACGTTAGAAAAACTATAGTTTTACTTATATACATAGATAATGATGATATATTTATTAGATTCTTTTGCCCGTTGAAAGAAGACTCTTCAAACGATAAGCATTAACTTTATAGGGATAAACCTCCACCTTTGGCAAATGAAGAACATAAGTCACAAGCCTAGTAAAAACGGACTGACCTTATTTCAATTATTTTCTAGACAGACTAGACCTTAATATACCCTAGAAGCCCTTCACTGTGTTAAATAACTTTATTCATCTAACAAGTCATCTAACACTATTTTCTCTATGGTTGTCTCCATCGAAGCAGCTCGTTTGCTGAATCTATTGTTAGCTGACTTTAACGATAATTATTCAGCCTTTCCTTCAAAGGTGAATGCACACACCAACATTATTCATTGATCCAAGCCCCATTGCTTCTCACTTGGACGGATATTGGTCCTTTATTGGGACGGGTTATAAAAAGATTTGTATGTAAAAATTTCGTCCATTGTTTCTCTTGAGAGATATGATTGCGACGTTAGGCCCAATAAGCGCAATTTTTTATTAAAGTAAATTTTTAAATTTAAACAAATAAGAAAAGCAACGGCAAATGTATTTAATTAAGCAATTTGTATATTTCTTTATTTCTTATTTGATTTTTTTAATTTAACAATTTTTTTAATTTTTTCGACCGCGCGGAAACTACCTGCTTCGCTTGGTAAGCATTTGAAATATTTGTACGCCTCTGCCGGCACATTGCAACACCCGCTGTGTGCAAGGCGCTGACCCGGTCCTTACCAGAGCTGCTTGCTGATGCAAGTGACAATGCTGTGTAGTCACTTGCATCAGCAAGCAGTTCATTTACTTAATGCGCAATTGCTGGAAAATTTTTTTTTTTAGATTTTTTAACCAAAACTCGCTTTTCCTAGCCATAGCAGCGCGGCTGCACTTGCAACATGTTAATGCGGCTCAACGTTGCCATAGAATTTGACTTTTGTAATTACCGCAACAGTTGCACTGGATCACGCTCTGCTCTGGTCACTTGTAAATCAATCGATTTCTACTCACGTTTCTGTTGCAACAAATTACGGATACAATTTGCAAGCAGAAAAAACAACAACAACAATATCTGATTTCATGGCGAAGTTGGAAGTGTAGGTGTCCGCATACACTACGTGCCGTTTCATGCACACACGAACACATACATATGATATTACCCACATACATATGTATATACTTAGTTGTGCTGTTAGTGATTACATAAGCACTTTACATTCATAAAAAATGGAACACGATTAATTACGAACTGTCGTTAATCGTGTCAGTAATCGCGCTCGCCTCGCGTTGATTTTAATCCGACTTAAGGAAGTCGTCGTAAATTTGCAAATCACTGATTAAGTGTTATTCACGAGCGGTGACGAAGTGACTAATGTCGAATAATATGCCCCACATATGAGTTGGTGTACCTATACCAATACAACGTCCGGTGTGCTTAACGTGGGTACCTGCTGACGACAGCCTTACTCCACGCTACTCAAAAGTACAACGGATCAAATCAATGCGTTGATCAGCGCCCTGAAAATGCCAGGCATTTCCAGTACCAATTGGCACTAACCACCTTGGTAGGGTTCGAGGCCCATCTAAAACCTCTGCCGTACTTTGGGTCCGGCACCCGGTTGCAATGCAACTCCACATTCAACTGACAAAGTCAGTTACCTATACCAAGACAGTGTGAATAAATAGTTTAAAAAAAAAGGAGTCAAAAAATTTTCACACATTTGCAGAATATCTCCGTGCAAGGATCCACGCACGCCGCTAGGTTAGAAATTCTATCTGAATATTTTCCCTGCATTATCGCATTTGGACTGGTTTCTTTGAGAATTCAGTTTATAGTTTTTCTCATTGTAATTTTCTTTGAAATTCAGTTAAAGTATATTTGAACCAATCCAGAATTTTTGTCTTTAGAAAGCTACTAAATTAGCGGCTCTAGTTCAAAGAAAATGTTGGCAAAGAATAAATTCTTGAAAAAATATTAAAATTTAGTGAAGGGAAGAGGAAATGTGGAGCTCCATTAAAAAGAATCTCTGTGAAAAGTTCATATAATTTTTCATAAGTTCTTCACCCCAACGTTTTGGTCATTAGACAATCTTTTATTTAAATATGACATCTTAATTAGACACGATTTTGTATTAAAAATTTCGACTGAAGTTTTAGTTCCTATAAGACGTGTACTCAAGAAAAGAATATCGGCTTTATTGAAACGAGCCTGAAACTTAATAATATCTTCTGCCTGGGTGTTCCAAGATTGGCCAAATTTATCAGAAGTTTTTTCCTTTTAAAGGAAGGCACTGGATTATGTGGTTTAAACATATTTTAGTGTTTTTTAGTTTTAGTTTTTAAGTTCTAAGTTTCGTAGTTCTGTATTGAAGTAAAGAAGTTTCACCAAAAAGAAAAATTCCTTGAGTTTATTATTTCAGCTAAAGCACAAACCCTCACAAGAGATATATTCAATAGAACAGATGTTTTTTATCAGATGTATTTTGTATACCAATTGATTCAAAATCGGTTTTAAATTCATAATTAGAGACACAGCGCAGAATCTATCTTCATTTTTTGGATCGGTCTAAGCCGAGAACACAAAACTTCCCCAGTTCAGGCTCTATTCGGAACGCGGCCACGCCAGTTGTACATCCCTAATGCACTTGGGTCGCTATACAGTTGGTCCTTTCAATTGATGCGTGCTGGTACTTGCTTCCGTTGTCCATCCATGGGTCTCGAATCGATGGGGCTTATCGCTGGAGCATCAAATTGACAACAATAACATGGCCTAACCTGTACATTCAAAAGATTTAACTATTTCGGTGCTGCCGTAGAGCTCATACAGTTCGTGGTTTTATCTTCTTCAAGACTCAAGCTCAAAAGATCTGGCACGGAACAGTTCTCTCCAATGTTCCAAGTACTATTTTACCACAAATCGGCGTCGCCATGTTTCTGCGCCGTATAATAGGACGGAAATAATGAGAGACTTATATGAATCGCCTTTCACTACGGTTGGACAGCAACAGTTACAAACTTTTTTTAATGCTGAATCATCCGAAATCTTAAGCTTAGCCATTGCAAGTTCTCAAACAATCCCGCTAAAACGATGCTGAATATTCATTAACACAGCTAAATCAGCGACAGAAGAGAAAGATATCTACATGAGTGCGGACAGACGTTGTTAACCTAAAAATTGTGCATTCAACAGCGAACGTTGCATGCCACACGAGCAGCAGACAGCAGCGACAAGTGCTTTTCATTGATTACGCGACGAGTAAGGCAACGCGATCAAGCCACGAAGATTGCAGAATGGTTCAATCGATTGCACTGTCAATGGTTGCATCTATGTATGTGTGAATGTGCAATAGAAAAGCTAGTGCCAAGCAAAAGCAAGCGCTCATTGAGGCGGTTGTTTACAAATGTTGCAGTTATTAGGCGCTTGGTGTACAAACGGTGTTTCCGTGCTGTCATGTTGCACAAACAGAAACACCACTAAACGACGGGGCGCGACAGTGGCGCACCAAAACACATGTACATTTATCTAAATGTATGAATTTTTTGCATGATCATGCCATGTTGCAAATTCATGTTGCACGGTACATTTATGGCGGCACGGACAGACGGAAAATTTGATTGCTTGATTGATGTGCCAAAATGGGGTTGCACGAATCATAAGTGGCAGCGGCTAGTAAGGCAACGGCACCAAAAATGGTGGCGCGTTGCAGCCACACAGTTGCAACGTAGCTGTCAATCATAATCGTAATTTCATGCTGCAATATGAGAAATTTATCTTTTTCTTTCTTTTACGAAAGCGACTTCCATGCAGAATACGTGTATTTTGTTTTTGTTTCTGCTTTGTAATCGTGCCTGCATGTGACAACATTGTATGTGTATGCAACACATTTTTGCTACTAATGCTATGCGGCAAGTTGCTTACTTTGCGTGGCTGCACGTCCATGCGTATGTTTTTTTTTTTTTTTTGCACAGGATGTTTTCTTGAAGACAAGCATTTTTTTATTTAAAATTAAACCCAGGAAAACTTTTACAAAGATCGATAATCTTATTTTAAAAGTCTGGGTAATTTATATAATTTTTGTCACTCGAGTCGAATTTGGTAAAAGCTGGGCTTGGTTTGTGTTATTTGCATTCAAACTCTGACAGCTGATTTGACAATTAGCTCTCTAAAATAATTTCTACACCTTTAAAAAATATACCGTATGTATTCATAAACAGTTACAATGTGCAAAAGCTTTCCTCTTTCATGCATATTTTGGTTAATTGAAACTACGAGGCATTTCATATCAAGCTCATTGCAAATAAAAGCAGTGACTGTTGTTGTAGTCAAAATCACTTGAGCGAAGTTAAAACGCATCATTCATTGTAATAATTTCACATGCAACGTGAATTGGTATTTCTATGGTATTATATCAAGTATTTTTATTGACTATTTTGAGAAGTCTCATTTCCTTATTGTGGATGACAATTTTATCAACGTCAATAATAATACCACGGATTTTGTTCAGACTCACAATGGAATACTAAATATTAAATCCTCTAGCTTTCCAGACGAAAAATAAAAAAAACATGAAAAATACGGTTGCCACGAAACTATTGTACTTTTCGGAAATATACATAACATAGAAGAATTTTGATTGGCAATGTGCTAAATTGACTCGATTTTAACGATTTCTTCGGAGATTTTACTATTATGTTTGGCAATATCCCATACGCAATTTGATGAAGTTATCTTGTCAAATGAAAAATATTTCCACACAATCACTTTATTTCGATATCGGCTGTTATGACGAATATGCTGCTTCTTGGTGAGAAAAGGACGCGAGCAAAATTTCGGATTGATTCTCAAAAATTACTTCGTATATGCGTAGAACAAAGAAAAATTTTGATTCCTTGCAAAAAGTTTCAATGTATAGTTTCTCCATTTATTAATCTACATATGTATCTACATACATATATATAAATAAAAATGAATCGCCTAAATGTATGTACGCTCATAACTTTCATACGACTGAACCAAATTTGATAATTATTTTTTTAAAATGTTCGTTGAGATCCAGGGATGGTTTCTGCGGAGAAAAAAATTCGAATAATTGCCGGAAAACCCCTAAAAACAGCCCTTTTCTTTTTCTTATACAAACGAATTAATGTTTGTTCGTTAATAACGCTAAGAGAATGGCTGAACCAATATTGATGAAATTTTAAGAGGTTGTTTATTGTGGATCAAGGAAGGTTTAAAAATAAAAACCCTGTATGCTTTTCGTGAGGAAAAGTCGGAAAATTCCAAAAAGTTAATTTTTTCCATACAAATTTTTTTTTTTTAATTTTTTTGTTTTGTTTTTCAATTATTTGAATCGTTCAAATTTATCGTTTGCTTCAAAAATTTTTGAAAATTATTCGGTGAAAACGTGATGTGTGTTGCACACAAAGTGATTAATTACAGATTGAAATTTATTACGATGCCACGAAGAGGTCGCGCTAATATCAATCGGTGTTCTTTTTGGCATCAACATACATTAGCAGCCCAAGGCATATGACCGAGTACTCCCAGGATGCGATGACATACGTGCGGTATTATGGATCGCGGTCAATCAGAAAGCGATCGTCCCGATGTCACAGCAAGACTTTTCAAGCAACAGCTTCGATGGACTTTATCTTGAAGCAACGTATATATGGCGCTGTTAGATGCTAGATGTACTCAGTGAGTGGCAAAAGAGAGGTTTACCGCACGCCCACATTCTTCTTTGGATGGTGGATGGTGGTTACATCAGATCAAATTGATGAAATCATTCAGTCACGCGGAAGTTCCTGATGCAAAGAAAGGTGCAGTATTATACGAAGTGATGAAAAGCTATGGTTCATGGACCTTGCGGACACCACAATCCCACTTCGGTCTGTATGTCTGACAATAAATGCATGAAATAGTATCCACGTTTCTTTCGGAAACACAAACTAGAAATGAGGGATATCTACTCTATCGGTGTCGCTCACAAGACGACAATGGCAGAATATTCAGCATTCAATTTAGATGATTGGATATCGAATTTGACAATATTGTTTTATTCATATTCAAAACTCATATCAGTGTTTAGTATTTCATTTTGGTGTAATCGATAAAATACGTTTGAAAGTACGCCACCATGGGAAGCAATATGGGGGTTATTGGACTTGAAGGATACGGTTGATACATAAACTGCAATAAAACGCTTTGTAGGACATTTACTTCTGTAATTCATGAACGTTTTTCGGCTGTTGTTCGTCTCACAGTTAATTTGGAGAAGACCGAAGTGTGTACTTCAACCCAGAGAATACAGTACAGCCAGTGGAAATACCGCCAGCAACAAAGTTAACATTTACGAGTTTTTGCTCAACTTCCGTCAGAGATCCGTTTGCGAGGACAATTGGAAATACCTTGATATTATACAAGGAACGCATCGTTGAAGAAATAATTACGCAGAAAGCAAGGCCAACCAGTAGATGGACATCCAGGTGTGTTATCAAATAATGCATTTGTACCTTCGGTTGCTATTGATAAATGTTCGCTGTTCAACTTCATTTGAGTCATTGCGTACTGTGAAAGGTACGGTGTGTGCAATTTTTTGAGAAGCAAGCCAGCAATTACAATTGCTGGAAAATGATAATCACTGGAATGCATTGAAGTTCGCACACCTTTCGCGATAATCATTTCGACATATCAACCTTCAAATCCGCGTCTATTATGCGATACGAGCAAAAATGAAATTGCCGAAGGCATTTTACATCGTCTTCGCTAAAAATTGGAAATGGATCAATTCCGGTTGATACTTCCGGTGGTTTGATATCAATTCCATCTGCCGTTTATCAGTTCACGAAATATGAACTCATCACGAATGTTCGGACATTGGCCAAATTATCGTATATACGATTCCTTAAGTGCACGTGTAATGTTAGCTGCCAAAAATACCGATGTTGTTGACTTATCTGTCAACAGTGTCTAAGTCAAATTCCGGAGACTTGCGCTCATACAAATCGATGGTTCGTCTTGACAATTTATGACATCAATTATCCAGTGGAATTTCTAAATTCTTTGGAGAGGCTTGGTATGTCACCGCACCATTTGCGTCTCAAAGTTGGATCTGTCGTTATTATGTTTCGCAATCTTCATGCGCCGAAACTGTGTAATGAAACCTGACTGATTGTAACGCACCTATCGAATACAAGGAGCAGAATGCTTGATTCTACGAATTCCTTTGAGTTCTATCGATTTGCCATTTCAGTTTAAACGTATTCCGTTTTCAGTGAAAATTGTACAAGGATATTCACATAGTGTGTGGCATAAATTTGGAAATGCTATATTTTTCACACGGTCAGATATACGTGGCGTGCTCACGAGTTGGAAATCCATCTTTTCTGTACACCAGAACAGAAACAAAAAAATGTTGTTTATCAAGCTGTGTTGCATTGAAAAAAAAAATTAAATAAGAAATTTAACTTTCTTTTCATTTCAAATACACATATTTTCACGCAAGACAACGGCTGCGGGGTCAGCTAGTTACTATAAAAATATAAGAGATTGTTATTTCAAGTCTGGAATTACTGAAAATATGGAAATGAATTTGCTGAAAATATTTCTGAAGTGAGCAACAACTTTCCGGTGAATAAAATCTCATATATTATATATCGAGCTCCTGAAAGCCAAAAAATAATCGAGAATTTTAGCATTTCCTGATCTAGACCGTTATTTACCCAAGTATAAATATATATCCAGTAGAGATTTATTTCAGAATGTATGGAACGGTCAACTGTTTTCCTATATCTCGTTCCATTTTAAACCATCTCCTATATGAAATCGTCTGCAATTCTATCCACAAATTTATGAAATTAGGACTAGTAAGAGGCGGATAACAATATCTGTTCTCTACAATAAGCCTTGCTTCTACGCTTTCCTTCAACTCGTCACGTTTTATCGATGATGGAAAAAATGAAAAATCTCTAGTCAATAACTGTTAGGATTTGTAGACATGCAAGCTACCATTATTTTCCAAGAAATTATTATTATTATTCTTAGAAAATAATAGAATTTTCTTAAATTTGTGGCAATAACACTTCTAAATTACCATTTAGAAAAACGTAAAAGGCAAAACGGTTATTGAATTCTTAAAAGTTTTACGAGAAAAAGAACTTGAAACATCCTTTATTCCTCATCCCTACTCAGTAGACTAAAAACATACACAATTAATTAAAAATCATATAATAAATGTTTTAGCTTTCCCTTCTTCTAGTATCTAACAATTAATAAAAGTATTTATCTGCGAAAACAGACAAAGCAAAAGTTTCCTGGCAACATCAATCGAGCCAGACCCTATTGTAATTTATTCACCCGTGTCGCATGGGCCAGAGGTCGCTTGCTTGCGCACATTTTCACTTTCACTGCTAAAGTGATAAAATCTAAAAGAGAAGAAAAAAGATCGCGAGAAAACACGAAAAGCAAAACGGAACGCTCACCTGCTGTGTGCGCCAACAAGTAGATGATGGGTCCGCTGATAGGCCAGCCCGGCAACTATGCAAAAGCACAAAGCCTGTTGCTAGCAACAGCCACCCCCGCTCTACACTCGCTTGCCATAATTCGGCAAACTAAATGCATTCGACACGAGTGCTTGCTTCGGCTGCAATATTAAAAATCATCGTGTTGAATTATGCGAATTGGCATCTTCAGTTGTTGCGGCTGCCTTGCCACAGCCCGCCTGCTGCATGGGCTGCTTCTGCAGCGAAACCAATGAACAGTTCGTCTTCGTGAAGATATGAAGATGCTACACCTCGGTGCATTTTATGTTCGTAGTTTTGTTGTAATTTTCTTTTTAGCTTCAGCTGTTTTTATTTTCTACCGCCGTTCGGTCAGCAATGGTGAGAGTGGCACTTCCGGCATATTTTGCGGTTTAACGGCTCTTAAAAGGCCCGCACACATTCACAAATAGGTAAAAGGCTTAACTGTTTGCCAGGTTTTACTTACAGTTTTACCTGCACTCTTATATAAAAATAAAATATATAGAAATAGTTTTCCTTTGCCACACAACACTTCCTCACAAGCTTTTCATAAAAATAGCGTTCTGGTAATTGATTTTATTGGTGTAGCATGCACGAAGTGGGCTGATACTCGTTGCAACTTATTCATGCTTCATTCTGATGCTCTACTGATATATGTCTGTGAACAATGCTTTTATTTTATTTTGGTTTTTAATAGGAGGACTTAAAATATTTTTTTAAATAATGACAAGATTTACTTACTGTTATATTAAATACATGGTTAACCGCTGATGAAATATGTATATTGGCAATGACCACGAAAAAACTTTAAAGGAGTTTAGAAAAACGTGACTCACTTTTTAGTTGTGAGAATTCAATTGAGGGACAATCACGATGTAGAGACTAAGATGTGTTTATTATTTGATGATTTATTTAAAATATTTATATTGGACAAAGATAAAAAAGGTGACTTCTTCAAACATATACATAGTGCAAATGCAGTTTGTAAATACGTTATACATGGGATTAGTTCAAAATTCGTTGAAGAGCTTAGCCTAGTATATCTGAAGCCAACATTTGATGGGAATTTATAAAACAGCTTATGTGATGCAAAAAAAGTTTTTTAAAACAAATCTATCTACCGGAAAGATTAATAACAAAGAATAGGCGCCATGTGAAAGGTCGCTGTCTGTAAAAATCACATTATGTTAGTGAATATGCAAAAATCGAGGTAAAATATAATGTCGCCCTAAATGTAGGCAACGTTATGCTTTTTTGCATAAATGTCTGCCAAATACAATTCTTTAGCCTTTTTTTGTCCTTCGTCCAGGATCTAAGTTAGGGTTTTAATTAAAACACATTTTTTTACTTTAGCTGGTCCTGTAAAGAATTATCCTGCTAACTCGAACGCATCTTTTTACCGATCGGTCACCGAAAATGGATCGCAATGGCCGAGTTAAAAATACTTTTTTCAAAACTTTCAGAATTTTCTTTTCTAAGAGTGTACGTTTGTAACAATAAAAAATTCGAATAAAATATTTCATTTTTTATATGAGAAAAAGATGTTAAAAAATTAATAAAATATTTACATTTTTATATGAAAAATAGTTGTTAAAAAATACTATTTTTTACAGAAGGAAATCCATGTAACCTCTTAAAACATTTCCATTTTGGAAATGTTTCTGTACCTTCATTTCAGCGCCTTCTGAAGCTATCTTTTCCCTAATATAAAAACTACTATCGAAGCATTTTTAAATTATTTTTTTATTTTCAGCGCCTTGAGCAAAATCCACGACGAAGTGCCAATGAAATGGCTAAAGAACTGAAAATATCTGACCGCAGCATCCGGCCCACATTGAAAAATGAGCTCAAGGTCAAACCTTACAAGTTCCAAAAGACCCATGATCTCACACCGAAGCAGCAATAAGTAAGATTTGAGAGAGCGAAGCAGTTGCTTCGCTTGGCCGAAAACGGTCAAATTCCGAACATTGTGTTTTCTGACGAAAAAATTTTTCCAATTGATCAAATCGTAAACTCTCAAAACGATGGGGTTTACTTGACCGACCGTTCATATGAGAATCTAAGTCATCGGTTGGCCTCCAGGCCACAAAGCGCGATTGAACCAGGAATGACTGAAAAACAACGTTCCGAACTTCACTGTGACCACACATTGGCTCTCGAATTCGCCAGATGCGAATCCAGTGGATTATTCTCTCTGGGCCATTTTAGGGAGCAAGGTCCGAAGTAAAAAATACACCAGTCTCGAGATGCTGAAGAAAGCCATTGTCCATGGGTGGGCCAAAATACCGGATAATCACATTCGGGCAGCTTGCGATTCGTTTTTTGACCGTGCCAAGGTCATAGTACACTTCGAGTGCCGGACCCTGTAATGTTTTTAATTCGCTTTTCAACATTTTACATGAAGATTAAAAGCGCTTTGGCGGCTGTGTGCCCTGCCTGCGCAAAACACACTGTGGCAATATGCCAAATAACAACAACAACGATTGTAAAAACAAAACCAACGCAATGCGACAATTTATGCGCCTTTGTAAGATTTAAAATCATCCAAATCTACAAGGAAACAAAAATCTGCGAAGCAAAGTGCAGCTTTTAGGTATTGAGCTTTAAACACTAACATCATGTAACGGTTATTTATTTGGTCAAGCACATGCAAGTGGAGTGAGTGAATGGAATACCGCTGTTAATTGTGTAAAAATATTTCAATGTCCAGATTTATAGCTGCGTTTGGTATATTAATGGCAGAACAATTTCCAAATCGCACGAGCAGTCGGCTAATTTCCGTAAACACTTTCCGTATACACACGCATATTCATATAGTGTATTATATATACAAGTATGTGCACCCATATTACGTAATGAAACGCACATTTCTTAACCATTTGATATATATCTCCAATATCCACTCTGCGCTTTGGTAACCTGCGTGCCACAAAATCGGCCCACTGCGCCGCCTCTCTATGTACGCATGCGCAGCGTGAAAAACCAGTGGCATGCCACTACGTTAATTAAACACATTTCGTATGCATATTTATGCTTTTATGCGCATGTCAAGCAAGTGTCAACTGCCCCCAACGTACACTGTCTGCATGTAAAATTATAATTTTCAGGTATTTTCTAGCTCTTTGCCGATCTCTGCCGCCAGCGCTTGACGCGTCGTGTTGTGTGGTCCGCCTGGTTTCCAAATTACCAGACAAATATTGATATTACTAATAATGTTGAGTTGTGGTTTCACACGATAATAATTTCATGTATGTGAGTGGCAGTTAAATCAATTTGGCTTGGATAATCGATAATAAAAAATGTCAATGTGTTATTAAAAATTTTTTTTATGAATTATTTCAGATAAGAAGAGCTTGGAAAGCTGGCTAACAGGGGAAGTGCTCGAAAATTCTATGAATAATTGCGGCGACTAACAGAAGATTCTTAGACCGGAGCATACTCTTGTTGAACCCCAGAGGTGATCTAATGACTGCTGCCAATAGCATAATGAAATTATTATGAAGGGAACACCTATCCAGCCTTCTGAATGGCGGTGAATGCAGAACGCTAGGATAAGGCGAACCAGATTCATTTGATGACGATTGAGCAAACTTTCGAATAGCTATTACCCATCTGAAAAACAACAAAGCGACGGGAGCCGCTTCTTTGTAAAATATGGTCGGACGAAAGCATGCCCAACAATTGGAATTTAAGTGTGACCCCACAATCTGCGCCAACTACCTTGGGATAAGCCTCCTCAAAATCTTGGAAAAGTATTATATAGTAAGTAAGCGAGCTTGTAGCCCTATTTCGCATATAGGAATATGAGAAAAATGTTATGTACCTAATTTGGTTGAAATCGGTTGAGCGGGCAACGAAATATGTAATTTCACCTAAATGACGACGGTGGTACGCTCATTGTTCAATTTTGACTTGGGTGCTTTTATATATATAATCCTCTATCTGACTCGATTTAGTGAACAATATTATACACTGCATAAGTTAAAGTATGTAGCAATCAGCTTAACTGCCCAGTGAAATTATATGTGTTTACTCTTTAAAAATATATTAGCTACAAAGAGATTAAATGCAAACTAACAAGTTTTAAAAGTCATCTTTCCTCATCACAATCTATTATCCTCTGCTGTAGTATCTTCGGCTAAGCTCATTCCACGGGTATGACGCAACGGCTAATAACCTTAATGCGCATGAGCAAATACTGTTAGCAGTTAAAGCTTCGCGGTGGCATATAAAGGCACAACGCATTGTATTTTATGACTTTCAATTAATTTGCAAAAACATTGTTAATGCGATGCCGCAGCATCATGCGCACCTGGCTGCTTAGGTTAAAGTGTGAATGTTGGCGCACACTTTGTCGCAGCATGCTTTCATGCCTACCTTCCAAACTACCAACATTTTCTCCATCTGCTCCAGCGAGCTCCTTTCTCCTCTTCAGAACTTAGAAGCATTTGCAAGATTGGCTCAACGAATTAATGCCTTCCTTATTTCCGCCGTTTGCTGCATGTAACGGTTAAGAAATATTTGTGGTATGCTCACCTCTGATTGTCGATTATCATTACTAAGCCTACCGCTTGCATACACCTGGTTCAATATGCCGACTGTGTTTATTGTAAGTTTCAGTGTTTCAAACAAGCATCTGTGTTTGCCGTCGCACGGGCGGATCTAGAAAATTTATTGTAGTTGGCGGACACTTATATCCATTTGTATATAGTAAAATATCATTTTGAAAAACTTTTACATTACAGTTGATTTTTGAAAAAGCAGCTATTGAAAGTTCGTTTGCAATAATGATCCACTTCGAATACAAAAAAAAATATTGGATCTAGTAGTTTATTTATAAATTTTTAGCGATTTTCTTCAATGTGTTACCATTAAAAAATAACTGTTAATGTAAAGACGCAGACAAAGAGTTTAGAACCGCCGAAAACCTCAACAAAGTCACCAGAATATTCGAGCGACTAAGGTTTTTCATAAGGGAACGATGGTAATGACAGAGAAAAAGAGGGTTAGTTACCCATAAAACTTTGAATCTATGAAACAATGCCGATCCTAAGTATGCTCTATCTATCCAGAAAATAGTATCCAAACTCAAAAACTATTGGGAAACCAGTTTTGAGGGACTATACTTCAATGAAGTGCGGCTTGCAACTTTATCCGAAAAATAATAAGACTTAGTCGATTTAAAAAAATTTATTGAACCAATCGTCGCAAATCTCCCATCACAGTCTTCATCAACGATCTCTTACCGGCCCTCCAAAAAAGCCTGGTGCCACCGAAACCCATTACTTCAATCGTTTCTGTCGCAGATTTACCGAGTTTGACACAGAATTTAAACGCGTATCTCTGCTCTAACGAACGCTGCGTTTTCGGCTTCGAAAATATTTGTCCTGACTCTCTTACGTTTGCGAATATTATATTAACATATTTAAAAAGGCTCTTATATACGAATTTATTATATAGGCTTACCACCCTCGTTTTTTAAAATTTTTTTAAATTGTTTAATAAAAAAATTATAAGAAGAAAAATAAAAACTTAGAATAAATCAAGCGAAATTTTCCCAGTTCTTTTCCAATGAGGCAAAACTTCCCAGTCCTTGCTTCCTAATTAGTCTTTAACCGGGCTTGCAGCATGAGGACGAGAGCTGTCATGACAGAAACTTATTGCCTTGAGTCTAGTCGCAAATTTCCAATCGATGAGTTGTTGTCGTTACCGTACTCCATAAATTTTTATCGGGTTTTAGAACCTCACAATACACCACACGCTCTGCCGTTGAATTGGATGATTGATCATGTTTTACGTATGATTTTTTGCGTTTTGAGTTGCTGTTGTAGTTGTCATCGAAATTATCATATGATTTATTCGACCACAGGGAGAGGGTTATTAAATGAGTGTGGTTCGCTGAGCTTGCAAAGAGGTGATCAGAGTCACATATTGCACTATTCACTGGAAGAGAGCTGATAAAGATGTTAATGGTTCCACTGTGAGTGGCCGTCAGCAAGTGCTTAAAGTTTGTTGGGTCCGATTAGCGTTTTGTACAATGTCGTCAGCGTAATTCAGGAAAGAAAGTTGCTTCAAATGAATGGCGTGTACTGTTCAGTTACTATTCTGGCAAACGCACGATAATAGATACCCAATAGTCAGAAACAATAATATTTAAACATAAAACTTTAAAGAAATTCATATTTATATAAGAAAACAAAATTCATTTTAAAATATTAATATACATTAAAAAAAAAATATTTTTAACTAATTTTTGCATTACGCTAAACCTAAGCTTCTGTATTTGAATTCTACTAATGTACATTTTATTTGTTACTACAATTACCGCCTTTTTAATTTTATTAATTTATATTTCGAACTTACAAATTTGCATTCACAAACTTCAGCCACTTCAACCTCATTTATTTTCTTTTCATTTGCCGGCATTACTCCTTCACGTCCGATCGCTATCTATAAAATACAAGAGAAATAGCAGAAACACACCCATACACTTTACGAACACCTCGACCTATGGTACGAGTATATGCTGCTCGGTGCTAAGGTACAATTGGAAAACGTGCATGCAATTGTGCGGTCGCTTCTTCACCACCGACTTCTTGCAGCATTTTAACTACCAAAAATATTTTCTTATTATTTCATTCTTTTTCGAATTACAACTGCACTTCTTCATTATTCCGCTTAGTTAGATTCTCACGTCAATTACTTGTAGTTACTTGGCTATACTACGCCATTCACCGCATGCAGCAACACTCCCTAATGCACCTTGGCCATTCAAGCGTTCGTTCATTCATGCTCTCGTTCGGTCTGTGGTGTGTGTGTTTCCCAGCAGAGTTTGGAATTTTATTTGGATTTTCCTGTTTGTCACACCGCACAACAACAAACAACGAAGCACACACACCTCGCGTTCGTCTCAATTGTGTTGCACGTTGCTTCCAGGTAATGGCATTCGGAACGAATTTTTCGGCGTGTGCAACACGTGCAAACAACAATTACTATATGTCGTCACTGCCATTAGTTTTCCAAAAAGTTTTACTTTTTTCTTCTTTGTATTTTTGTTGTTGTTGCATTGACATTTGGGTTACCTGCCAGTCGAGCGTGTAACTGCTGCGGCCAGAGGTTACAAATTTATTTTAGTTCATGTCTGGCAAGCCAAAAGGCATTTGAGCGTTCCAAAAAATTTATTAACCATGCAACACAGGTCCGTTGCATTTCCGTCTTGGCAACTGTGCGTATGTGTATTTTACGCCTTAATGGCGTGTCGAAGGGGAATTACAAGTCGTTTAGTCCAACAAACACCTCACTCAAGTGGACTTAAGCTAATAAAGTATTGAAAACATATGTTTCTAATGTGTAAATATCTGTATTGTTGTAGGTGTAGACAACATTTCAAAGAAGTTGTGGAGAATGAGGCCTACTTTGGAGTTTTTTTCTTGAGAAAAGTTTCGTATTTTGAACCGATAATTTGAATTGATTGACATTGACTCTGCGTGACACACGTTTTAGAATTTTCGAATGCCAAATGTATTCCAACTTTCCGGGCGATGTGTGTTAATTAATACAAATTTGCATACCTACGGATGAATCGAGGCTTCTTCTATCAAAAAAAAAAAGACTGCGACACCGACCAGATATAAAACTAAAGCTATTCAGGGGTGTAAAATAGAAACCCTATACAATTCTTATCAGAAACTTTAACCTTTAGGGCTTGAGCGAGACGTCTCAAAGGTGTGATACAGGTATGGATATGCATGCACGGCAACTAAGTAACAACCTGAGTAGGAACAGTACTTCAATATACAGCTGAAATCCCTTCGGTCAACGCGGACGTATTAAAGATGATTACAAAAATCTGTCATATAGCGGTTAAATAAACCTTCGGAAATTCTATCCTCGATCATATAATATTCTAGAATATAATGTAAACTTACAAGTCCGTCTTAAGTTGAACGTAGTTCATGCCAGTACAGTCTTCTTAGCAGAAACTCTAGAAATATTACAGTTTAAAGCGCCCAGAGCTAATTTTTATGCCCACACAAACTGAACGATCAAATCGGGTTCTACTTATAAAAGTAATCTGTCAAAACCAAAATATCCTTAACTTAAGAGAAGATTTCTCTACATATAACAGAAGTGTGAAATACTTCTGAAGCAATCGGGGTCATAAATATTTCCTCAAACTGCAGCTACAGAGACCGGCAAAAACTGGTACTGGCTAGGTTCACTAGAATTGTATAGAGTATAAGTTCTTATACTTCCTGAAGTTGATCTGAGAATATTTCTTTGTCGCATGTTCCCCACAATTTTTTTAAGCATGAAAACATTAACATTTTTGTAAATTTGCAAGCACTTTTATTATCATGAATTATGTTTTGAACATGTTTAAGCTTACTAACGGCTCAGAGCATACCTTACACTTAAGACTATATCAATACTGAAGGTTAATATCACTCATAATACAGAATAAAAATCTTTGACGCTCTTTAGCATTCTTTATCAAGTTTCAAGCGTTTGTCCTTTGGTATGTCCCTTTAAGCTTTGTCCGTTTCAAATTTTTTTTAGAGTTCCGTCATCCAATCTTAGTAGCTATATTCCGAGTAAACTGGTTTCGTACGCTCCGACATATTCAATATCGGTGGAAGTTTTTTGTGGCATAAGTCACTCAGCACTTCACTACACTTAAAACAATTACAAAACAGTGGTGGCAAACAATTGCTGCTAGCGCCAAACTCGTGGCAAGGCTCACCTATATTCCTGTAACAAACCATGCGAGGTTCGCAATCTGTGAGGTTCATATTTAAGTTGAAGGCGTCTGGTGTGGTTAGAAATTTACAAATATGTATTTGATTTGGGAAGTAAGAAAATGCAAATTGTGTTCTCACCATGTGCACAGTCTCTGGGATCCACTGAATTGCCGGGCTCACACTCATTGGGCGAAAAAGAAGGGCTTCAATAAACAAAGTAAATAAGCTTTTGTAAAATAATTACCTCCCAAAAATTAAATAATTATGTATACTTACATTCATTGTAAGGAACATTGCAAAAAACCATGATGACTACCAGCAGCTAATTTAATTATTTTACTTACCCCTTATAGGTTTGTAATACTGGCTTCTTAGTTAAAGTAGCAGCACTTGATGTAGCTGCCTCAAGACTTGAGCAGCGTTTGATAATTTTCCTGTGAGTTTGAATATCCTTATATAGCTCGGCAGTGGTCTTAACTCTATGGCTTTGTGGTTAAACTTGAATTAATTAAAATGTATGAGAGATAGAAATTACTTAATAATTATACATTCAAAGACACTTAGGCGTAAAATGAAATTATCAGTAGTCAACAACGCTTATCTGTCATAGCAATGGTGGGAGGAATTATTTTAGGATTGTAATTTAATATATTCCTTATGAAGATTTGATATAATTAAATTAAGCGGTAATACCATTTCTTTGGCATAGGTATTGAAATTAATATTGGTATTGGTATTAGTGATGGTAATAATATCAATTGAAGCTAATCTTGGCATTGTTATAGATATTGGTATTGATATTGGTATTGGTATTAGTATTGATATTGGTATTGATTTTGGTAATGGTATTGATATTAGTATTGGTATTGATTTTGGTATTTGTATTGGTGTTGGTATTTATATTGGTATTGATATTGGTATTGGTATTAGTATTGGTATTGATATGGGTATTGGTATTTGTATTGGTATAGGTTTTGGTATTGGTATTTGTATTGGTATTGGTATTGATATTGGTATTCATATCGAGATTATAATAATGTTGATATAGGTATTGAGATTAGAATTGGTATTGGTTAAGATAATTATACCAATATTGAAATTAGTTTTGGTATTGGTAAATGTGTGGCGAGTCAACCAACATCAGATATCTTAATAAAGCTTAAAACACTAGCTCCAGTTAAAGTGTAATAATCATGTCAACTCCCCATTTAATGGTTAATCCATATAAATAACATATGGAAATTCTCCAGACCTATTAACCTAACTCTATTAATATAATAACCACACTGACCTACAGCAAACACTTCTGCATTGCTTACGCTGAAATCCACGCAGTACACTTCATTGAGCAATAAGTAGTGGTCAAGGGTAAGATGATGATAATGAAAGTACGGCGGACAGAAATAGTTAGTGATTGAAATTCAAGGCTGATTTAATCATTCAAGAGTCATATTCAATATTTTGAATAATTAATTAGAATATTGCATAAATTATTAGAAAAGGATTTGAGTAAATACCACTCAAGAGAACTATAAAAGGATGGAGCAAAAATCATCGAAAGCATTAACTGCCAATGAGGTAAAGCAGAGCGTAGAGTCACTCAAGCGATAGTTAAAAAGTTGTATTTGGAAGATAAAATATTTGAAATGGCGTTTTGTCGCAGTTCTCGCACTCATGTCGGTTGGTTCACCAAGCTAAGCTTAACATTAATTATTGTGGTTGTTTTGCGAACAAATGGAACACAAGCACTGTACGTATATAATACAGTTACTAAAAATTATTTTCTATTACATGAATAATAATTTATTTTCTTAAATTTTACTCTGAAAGGAAATCATTTGGTCCGTCCATTAATTGCGGCCCAAACAGCGTGTATCCAGAAAATTGCAAACATGGTAAGTCAGCTTTTCTACATAAAGATTTTAAGAGCTTAAGCACTTAATTTTAATTTCATTCCTCATGCCATAGGAACCTTCACTATAAATTTTAACCCTGAATTCTGTCTTCCACGTACATTATGTCGCAAGGGTGTGGGTGAAGTTTGCCACGAATATGGCGACAGCAGCGATTGTAAGCCGGGCTTGTACTGCAACTGTTACCACCGCTGTAGTGAAAATCCCGAAATCTGTCCTTTTTTCGGCAACGGTATATTGGATTTAAATACTAAGAACTAGATAACGCAAATACAAAATTACAAAATGGTTTAGACGGCTCAGCAGCATTAGTATGTATACAGTATTTATACTAATAGTTAGTTTATACAATAGTTATATTAAGAATGTAATAGCATTGGATAACTTAGATATTAATATAGCAGAATGTACAAAATATCTACTGGGTGAAAATTCTAAAATATTTATAAAGTTTTTCAAATTTATTTAACATATTAAAATTATAGACAAAATATGAAATATGTCTGAGCAAAAATCGAAAATCGTATGGCGGTGTTTTAATTTATTTTTTTACATTGTAAAAAAATTTTCTGAACAGTCTTTTACTAGTTTTTTGTAATTTAAATATTATTTATCTCATAATATAAAAATGAATCGCAAAATGTGTTGCTAAGCGCATAACTCATCAACGCCTGGACCAATTTGGCCAATTCTTTTTTTAAGGGGGTATTCTAGTCTAGAAATCAAATTTTCGGCAGTTTTTTGAATTTTATTTAAAAAAAACCAAAAATATTTTTAATATTCATTTTTTTATGTTGTTTTTATTGATATCTTGAGAATACCGAAAAAAAAATTTACATAAAAATATTAAAAATTAAAATAATTAGAGGGAGGGAGAGACAGGTGTAAAATAAAGTGGCGAATCCTGATGACATTGATCCTGACTCTCCTGGTGGTCTGAAAAAAAAAATCTAAAGAAATTCTTAATCAGTAAGGATGCTGTTATAATCCCTACCTCAGGGAACAGGAAACAATTTTTTTTTGAAAAATGGTGACTGCTTGAATATAGAAATACTTTTTTACGCTTCTTTTTGAAATTCCAAAAACTTTGACAAGATGCTGGTAGGAACGATAAAGGATTATATAGAAAAGATTCACACAAAATTTCAAGTAAATCGGTTTAATAGAACTTGAGTAATGCCGGTACCGTGTGGAAAAAAGTAGTTTCGAGAAAAACGCGTTTAAAAAAGTGAGTCTACCTACCTACCGTGCTAGGTACTGCGTCACTAAAGTAACTGTAGCTCTTAAAATAATTTTAATTTTTAGGAATCCTTTGGAGGATATGTTCTTAGGGGTCTAAACTTTAAATATGTGAAAAAAACAAATCGAAGTTTTCAAAATTCTAGAGTAGAATAACCCCATAAATGTTCGTTGAAGTTCAAAGATGGTTTTTACGGCAAGAAAAATTCGAATAACTGCCGAAAAACCCTCTAAAAACACCCCTTTCCTTGAATTTTTCTTTGTTAGTAATGCAATTTACAGAGGTTGATTGTTGTGGATTGGGGAAGGTTTAGAAATAAAAACCATTATACTTTTCATGGGGAAAAGTCGGAAAATTGGACAATTCCAAAAAATAACTTTTTACCATAAATTTTTTTTTTCAATATTTTTTAATTTTATTTAATTTTAATTTAATTTTTTTATTCAAAAGAAAAATTATTGGAAAATATTCAGTGAAAACTTTATGAGTGTTTCACACAATTATATTACAGATTGAAATTCAGTTCATGTGGATAATGGTCAAAGCGTGTATTTCAAACCAGGGAATACATTACAGTCAGTGGAAACACCGTCAGCAACCAAACTGACCTTGACGAGACTTTTCTCAACTTGCGTCAGTGATCCGTTTGCGAGAACATTGCTCTATTCGGAAATGCCTTAATATTATATAGATTGGCATCGAGGTATGTTTCAGCTAATGCCTTAGGACAAATTTACATAATTGCTGCAACATGATAATCAATGCAATCATAAGATGGACGATTCGATTGCTACTTCGCATGCCACTGAAGTTAGCACACTTTTCGCGGTGGTCATTTTTCAGTTTTCAAATTCGCGTGTTTTATAAAACATGAACAAAAATTACATTGCCGAAGACATTTTACATCGCATTCGATAAGAATTGGAAATAAGCAAATTCCAGTTGATACTTCCAGTGGTTTAATATCAGTTTTACCTGCCTTTTGTCAATTCACTTCAATGAAATATGAACTCATAGGCCAAATTATCGTAACTGCGATTGCTTGAGTGCACGCACAATTTTAGCTGGCAAAAATAAGAAGCCGCGAATTATCCATGCGCCGAAATTTTGTAATGGAATCTTAATGATTGTGTCGCAAATATCAAATACAAGGAGCAGAATGCTTGATTCTATCCTTTGATTTCCAACCATTTGCCATTTCAAATCGTACATGTTCAGTTTCCAGTGAAAATTTCCTTTGCGATGACAATCAACAGAACACAAGGATAGTCGCTAGAAGTGTGCGGCATAAATCTGGAAATGCCATGTTTTTCACACGATCAGTTATATGTCACGTGTACATTTACGCACCGGAAAAAAAACAAAAAATGTTGTTTATCAAGCTGCGTTACAATGAAAAAAAATTTAGAAAAATCGAAAATAAATTATTTTTAACACAACGTAAATTCAACTTTCTTTTCATCTTAAAACACATAATTTCACGCAGGACAACGCTTTCGGGGTCAGCTAGTCTTATACATTATTTTATTTATTTATAATAAATATTACAAATTTTTTTCAGATTATTAATCATTTCAAAAATACATTCATTTTTCTACTTTCAAAACTTTACTGTTAGTAGAAAACATTTTGCGGTCTCTGACATCACTAAAACAAGGTTTTCAGTCCTACAGTTATTACGGCCAGATTTGATGAAAAGATATACCGGTAGATCCCTGCATAGAGAGGTGATTGTCATCAAATTAATAGTTTGTAATCACTCAAGCAATTTCGAAACGTGCTGTTTCAAGAAAAGTGTGTTTGAAAGAGACGCTCAACGCCGAAACTATTTGCGGGATCAAAAAATCGACGTTTATACTTTTCTTAATTAACCTTCTCTAGTATAACAGCATAATTGATTCACATTATGTAATAATAACAGCGCACTGTTATCACAGTAGCATTCTGTAAACAAAGAATGTTATGACATTTACAGCAAATAATGTTAACTAATAACATTTACTGCAAAGAATGTTAAAAACAAACAATGTTAAAGAATAACATTTACAGTAAAGAATGGTAGTGAATAAAATTTTCTGGTTCATGCCGAATAACATTCTCTGCATTAATCGGTCAAAGTTAATTTTGGGTTAACAGTATCCACTGTTGTCGCTCTCTGTTAGCATTTAACATAACATTCCGCTGTTAACTTTCAACTATCATTCTCATGTGCTTTCAACAATGTTTTCTATTTGCCTCACTAAATAACGGTGAGAGCAACTGATAACCGGCGGTGCACCTGTTAATCCAAGACAAATCAAATAATCGACCAGTCAACAATCGAACCAGTTGGCCACAAAGCCAACTATCCAACTAGCCAGCAAACCTACCAACATCAAACGCAACAAACAACACAACAGACGAAGCAACAGGAGAACATACAAATCTTCTCTGTGTCATCCTCTACTTACCTGTGCTCACCGCTGCGTCAAACATTCGCATAACCAGTTCCACATCTATGCAAGTTGCCTTTCGTATGTGCTGTTTGCCATTATTCCAATGCCATTGCATTCCGCCAGATTTTCAGGTGTTGTATGTACGCCAGCTCGGTCTGCACTTGTCTCTCGGTGTCGACACGATTCAGTGTTGAACGAACTTTTGCTGTGTCCAGTCAACGTGAATCGCGAGTGCTGTCTACCGTATAAACGCCGTGTATTAAACTGAAAACAAAAACAAACACATTGAGGGAACTCAGTGAGGATTGTACTTACATACACTCGCAGCTTTGTCGTCGTGTCGTGTTTATCCAGAGCCCACGTTTCTCGCTTGAGCTTAGTGTTATTTATGTATTTGCTCGCCTGCCTGTTCGCTTGAGTCAGGCCTGCAGCAGTGAAGTGAAAACAAGTTTTGCGCCCCAACTTCAACGCGTCCGCCTAGTTGGTAGGTGTTTTGGACTATCGTCGTTGTTGCCTTTATTATTGTTGTTGTTCGCTGATTGAACACAGCTCGGTTTACCTGCGCCTACTGACTGGCACGCTCTGCGCTCGGAGTATGTAATTCGCTCGTTCGTTGCTAGTTCTCTTGCTGCTCTAAATTCGCCACTGCATTCGCGTTTGTACATTGTTTTTTGCCTTTTTTATGTTGTTGCCGTTATTGCTGCTAACTTGCAATCTCAGCCTTTTCGGAACGGCTGCTGTTGTTGTTGCTGCTGCCGCTGCTACAGCTGAGTTTTGTGTTTTGTTTAACAGGTGAATTCAATTGAATGGAAATATGTCGTATTAGCTTAGTTGGCGGGCCGTAAAATATGCCAATTCTTAAGCAAATTAATGTGTGTTGTGCTTGAGTGGGTGTGCGTGTGTTTGTTGGTGCGAAAAGTAATAGGATTAAAGCACTTGGTAATCTGAGCAGTATTTTGGAAATAATTGTCAACTTGCTCGTGACAATTTTCGTTTGCGAACAAAAGCGAAAAGGGTTCAAGAAAAAGTGATGACAAGAATAAAATGTAATACGTAAAATAATACACAAAATTTTAATTCGCGGAGAGAGTTTCACATTTAAAGTATGAGATCAGAGGATACAAAAAATATATGTTTATAATACAACGAAAAAAACAGTTACAGCGAAAATCATTTTTAAAGGTCAAACATAAATTAAAAATTTACAAAGTAATTTAAAGTGTCGAAATTGATGGGAAAAACTAAAATTTTGTTTTCTTTTGCCTAATTAATAAAGAAATGATCGCGAAATGTGTTTTGTGATAAAAAAAAACTTACGGAATATAAAATCAAAATAAAATTATTTTACCAAATAAAAAATTAAAAAAAAATTTAAGTGCCGACTTATTTTTATGATTTGTCAACTCATTACCATTCATATAACTGTTCACTTTTAATGTCTAAAACGTATGTTTACTATTGTAAGAATGTATAGCCGTTAGAAATACGCAAACTCAACGCAGATACTATAACAGCGTATCTCCAAATTGAGTAGTATTTAAAAATACTAAATACTGTTGTTTATCAAAGGTGTAAAAAATATTACCGTTTCAAAGATATGATATACAATACAGAGCTTAATGGATATAAAAGTATGCAAAAACGTCATATTTTTCATGTTTTTGAGCGTTATTGTGTGAAAAAGTTTTTTTTCAGAACGTGTAAATATATATGCGTTTGAAATGGAAGATTAAATAACACAGATCATTCATAAAATTATATAAAAAGATGAAGTTAATACAAATTTAGCAAAAACGATCATTTTGACTTCTAATAAAAAAGAGAAAATAATTATTATGATTCTTAGTATCATACTTAAAAAGATTTTCTCAAAAAGAAAAGTGAGTTAGTGTTGTAAGCCAATAACTTTGAGTAAAAATTATAAATTAATGAAATTAAAAGAAATTAAAAATTAAAGATATTAAAAAAAACTATAAATAAAAAGTATAATAAAAGTTAATAAGTTTATAAGAAATTAAAAAATAAAAATAAATTGTGTTATTACATACAAAAAAATTTTGAATAGTTGAATAAAAATTTAAAAATTAAAAAATATTAAAATATTAAAATAAAACTACACAAAAAAATTGCGTTTTGCATTTATAAAAATATTGACCAACCAATTTTCGTTATGAGCACAAAAGAAATGCAAAAACAATTACGTTCAACCCGCATAAACTAAATAATGGTTTGATCCAAACTTGCGACTTCTGGTGTACGCAAAAGGTTTTTTTATTTCGAAAAATATTTTTTAAATGTTTTAGTAATAACTTGAACATAAATTCCTAATGAATAAATAATATATTTAAATTATAATCAACGAAACAAAACAAAAATTTTAGTAAAATTAAAAAAAAAATTATGATTGGAGTGTAAACTGGGCAAAAGTGTTATTATTCAGAATATTTCCTTGTAGAGTTATGTGGAAGTGAGTTTCAACAAATGCGTTTCTATATGAGCATACCAATTCAAAATTAAGAAAAAAATTTTTTGTTTTATAACTTTAAGTGTTTATTCTACTCTTAAAATTTTAAATAATTAATTTAATAATTTTTTTTTAATAATTTCAATTAATACATGAAGTGAATACTTTGCGGGCAGTGTCAAATTTTGTTCCTATTTAATTCTTGACTTTTGGGTAAACGAAAACTCATTATTAAAAATTAGTTATATTAATAAAAGAACTATTTGATGAAAATGAGTGTATACAAATTTCAAATTTTTTATTGTGAAAATTTCGTTTGGCGGAAACAAAAAAAACCTGCAAGTCTATGTGATACCCAGCATGTTAATCATTTTAATTATGCCTCTTCGGTTTCTAGCATAAATATGTTAAAAAAAAATTAAAATTGAAAAATATGAAAATGAAAGACTGAATTTAGTTCAATATAAAGATTACCTAAATCAAGTAACAAAACCTGAAAAAAATAAATCATTAATATTTTCCACGACATAGAATGTTTAAATTTTAAAAAATTTAAATTCTTAGAAATTTGCTGTCATTTTTTCATAAATCGATAAATCGACTTATTTTGTTCTAATTTCAGTCTGGTCAAAAAAATATTCGAGTATAATATAATAACAGATTCAATATCAAAAAACACAGATCATTCATATTATTATAAAAAAAAATGAAGTCAGTGCTAAAACTTGATAAATTTTACAAACGCGACAGTTTTGACATATAAGCAAATATTAATTATTTTTATGTGTGATCCCAAGAAAACAATTATTTTGAATGATTCATAAATTTATATTAAAAAAATTGCCTCAAACTAAAGACAAGTGAATTAATGCTCCCAGTAAACTGCAAATCAATAACTTTGAGTGAAAAGAAATAAAAATTAAAAGGAATTGAAAAATAAAAAATAATAAAAATTAAAAATAAAAAACAAAAAATAAAAAATAAAAAATAAACACTGCCCAAAAAAAGTGTTATTGCTTTTAGAAAAATATTGACTAAACAGTTATCGTTAAGAGCAAAATGAAGGCGCAGAAAAATTACGTTCATCTCGCATAAATAATAGTTTGATTCAAGCTTACAACTTTTGGTGTTCGCAAAAATGTTGATGATTCTGAAAAAAAAAAAATTTTAATATTTTAGTGATGATTTATATGTGAGAAATTTAAATTATAAGCAATCAAACAACACAAAAGCTTTAATGAAATTTACAAAAAAAATGATGATCGGAATGTAAAATGTATATAACAGTTACTATTGAGAATATTTCATACCCATCGAATTTATGTGGAAGTGAATTTCAACAAATGCCTTTCGATATTGGCAACCAATCTCAAAATTAAAAAAAAAAAAAAATTAAAAATCTTCGTTTTACCAATTTTAATTTTTTCTACTCCTAAAGAAATAAAATTTTAAATAATTCTCGCTAAAAGCTGAAGTGAATGTTTTGCTGCAAATGTCAAATATTTCTACGTATAAAATACAAAAAGTGGAGTTTTTGGTAAACGAAAAACTTATATCTAAAATAACTTGAGTTGAAAAAAGAGCTATTGGATGAAAATATATTAGTTCGTCAAAAAAGTCTTGCGGTATTTTTGCTAGTTGGCGCTGAAAGCACGTAGTTCTAGTTTCATTCGTCGCATCGGGTCATGCTACACCTTTTTGGAAAGCTCATTTCACGCGCTAACTCGTGTTTGATTGATTGTCATTTCTTTTAAGTCGTTCGTGAGTTATAGCGTCGCAAACATGGAGCAAAATAAAGAGAAAATACGGCATATTTTACAGTACTACAACGATAAAGACAAAAATGCATCTCAAGCCGCCAATAAAATTTGTGCAGTTTATGGACCCGATACAGTTTCCATTTCCACCTCACAACGATGGTTTCAACGTTTTCGTTCTGGTGTAGAGGTGGTCGAAGATCCGCCACGCTCCGGAAGGCCTGTCGTCGAAAATTGCGATAAAATCGCTGAATTGGTCGAAAGAGACCGGCATAGTAGCAGCCGTAGCATCGGTCAAGAGCTGGGCATGAGTCATCAAACCATTATAAACCATTTCAATAAATCATTCAATAAAAATACAGCAAGACTTTTTTGACAACCTATTACTTTGCATACATTTATTGAATGTTTTTCAAAAATTTCATTTTGGCGAAAGCAAATATACATGTCTGTGTGAGATATCGAGCATTTTAATAATTTTAGTAATGCTACTTTGATTTCCAGCATAAATAATTTTACAAAAATCAGGCTTAACTTCAAAAAAAAAAAATTAAAAATAAAAAAACTGAAAATAATTCAATATTTTATTAAAACAAAATCAACTTTTATAAAAGTCGGATTTACCATAAAGCAATTTTAAAATAAAAACTTAAATTAATTAAAATAAATCAACTTATAAACGGATTTCGAAAAACAAATTATTGGTTATGAAATTATTTTCTACAATACAGAATCTATGAATTCTAAAAATAGTAAATTTCTTGAAGTCTGCTCTCTTAAATCGATAAATCGATTATTGTACTCTACTTTCAATCAGCAAAAAAACAAAACTCGAGTGAAATAAAAGAATGGTGATTTCATATTCGTTTCGTTTTTTTTCATTCTAACACATGAAACTCATTTGAACTATTACAGTGATCTACAATAATATTCCAAAATGTGCCTAAGGACGATTAATATGCAAATACAAATATTTCAAGCAGTTTTAATAAAAATATATAAAACACAATTGTGAAAAAGTGCCGGTTGAGAATTAAATCCATTTGGACGTACACTAACCCCATACACACGGTCCGTTGCCTTTGTTAAAGCCTTGATTGCAGACAGCAGGTTTCAACTTCCAACACTGTGCGTGAATATTTAAGCAAAAAACTTCCTTCCAGTATATGTATTTATTTTTACAGAAAACACTGCGCCTTAAACAAATCCAAAAATATTTATTTCAATGCAAAAAAAGCATCGGTAAATATTATTCAGTTTTACGTGTAGCCACTTCCTGCATGCCGATGCTACACGCTGCAATGACCCACTTTACTAAACTGCAAGAAATAAAAAAATCACTGTACAAATGCCTTTCTATCAACGAAAATAAACCGAAAAAATTGCACATTTATCAATAGATTCCAATAGGAAAATCGTTGCACTATACTAATGAAGTAGCTGACTACACGAGCGTAGTTGCAGACCCAACAAGAAAACAAAAAATAAGTCAAAAAAGCAAATACAAACTAAAATGGCAAACAAATATAAAAATAATAGCAAGAAACCAGATAAAACCTGCAACACGTCTACGTAACGCCAGAGCAACGCGCATGCGTTAGACAATTTGCACGAGCCAACAGCCAACTAAACGACGGACGCTAATGACATATGCAGCATGGCGGTCGAGACACTGTCATGGCCACTGGTCGCTGCCTGTCGTCGTTCCGTTTACTTTCTAACTGGATGTGGGTTTGTGGCAGGCCACGCAACGTATTTGCTTTGGAAAGTGTGCGTACGCGCTTTCTAACGGTACATGCGTGCATTCGTGAAGTGAGCAAACACAGCGCCTAGCAAAAATAATAAAAAAAAAAGACAACAAAATCATTATTGAAATTGTTGCTGAGTCTGTGCAGCGGTTGCTTCATCTTATCAGCACCAACCAACTTGAGAAAACGCAATCAAGTCTTTGCTTTTGTTTATTTTATATTGTTGTTGTCTGGACCACAACCATTTCACTGTATTATCATCTATTTGCAATGTTTCTCTCTCAACCGCCATTTTTGCCACGCTGCCGGTTGCTGCAATTGTTTATCTGCCGTTTTTCCATTTGGCGGTTGACCTCAATTCCTTCGACTGCCACTTGCTTACTGTCGCGACGCCGGTGCTCGTGCTGCTTTTGTGCCGTTAAACAGCTGTGGTTGCACAGATACCCAGGCGTTGCAAACGGATTTCGTTGCCACAGGCTACCAAATACATGCTACATACATATTTTCAAACCCCATAAATAATGCAAAGCCACAGTGTCTCAACGCCGCAGCAAAGCTATCTTTGTTGTCTCGTCTCTCTCCACCACCACCCACTTAACACTGCTGGCGCGCTGTTAATTTGTTGCAGAAGTTGCCAGACAACTTTTACTTAACTGCAGTCAATAGTTTGCCAATTTTTATTGCAATTTTATTTTTACTCGTTTATTTGTTTATTTTTTTGGTTTTTAGTTTTGTTGCCTTTTGCTTTATTTCTCATACTCGCGTCAAATGCTTACAACAACTTCATGGAATTTGCGTTCGGCGTTCTCATAGCTTATTTCGATACGGCCACACCGCGTGGGTGTCTGTCTGTCATACATTAATGAAATTCAAATTTCTATTACATCGTCTTCACTCTTGCTTGAAGAAAAGTGAAATTTGTTATATATAAATGTGAATATATTTTTTTCTTCGTATCTAAGCAACAACAAGCTTTCATTTGTTATTGTGGCTGTTGTTGCATTAAGTTACACAACTGTGCAAATAGTCAAACCCATTTTCGCGCACAACGCGACGCTCATCTTCGCAGCGCCTCAATTTTTCAAATTGTGGCAATTAAAATTTTTGTCAAAATAATTTATTTTCTACAATTGTGCTTTCTGTCAGCGTTTCGATTTGCTGCTTTTGCGAATAAATCAAATAGAGAAATAATAGAATTTTTAAACATTTAATGTATTTGCAATTTTCGAACTTAATTCTATTGAAACAAAGCTCAGAAAAAAGTTTCTGTACCTAATTTAGAGCAATCCTATAGTGAAAGTCTAAATAAGGCGAATTTTGTGAATTAAAATAAAAAACAATAATGTCAGTTCTGTATAAATGTAGGGTATATTTTTGTATTTTTTAAGTACTAAGTAAAAATTCTGAGGATGAATATTAAATATATTAGAATTGCATGTGATCTCCAAAAGCGCTTAAATAAGTACGGTTGCCGTGGAATAAACTTAAAACAGTCTTAAAGATTAGTTAAGGGTGTATTCAAGTCTAGAAGCTTGAATATCAGGTTATTTTTAAAGTGCCGTAAAAAAATGCAATTAATATTTTTACTATCCATTTTATTTAGTTATTTGTTAATTTTAGAAGAGTAGAGAAAAAAATTAAAAACTAAAAAAAGTAAAAAATTTCAAAAATTATGAGCTGACGAAGTGGGGAGTCTCTAACAATTTCCACGTGACCACACCCATGATTTCAACCCTCCTAGTTATCTGAAACCAAAAAGAGAAAAAGATTATTAATCTAGAATAATGTCGAAATGGCCGGAACTACGGAAAAGTGCCTAAAAAAATAAAAGTTTTTTTGGATCACTTTTTCTGACTATTTCGAATTTTTAAAAAATAATAAAAATAAAAATTTGGGGATGGGGCTAGTTCCAACCATAGACACGCCTATAAAGAAGACTCTATAAAAGTTTCAAGTAAATCGGTCCAGTAGAACCTGAGAAATCGTGGGTATCGTTCCGAAAAAGTCAGTTTTGAGAAAAACGCGTTTAAAGTTTCGCGTAATGTTTTTTGTTCGATTAGTTCCGGCCGAACCAGTTTGGATGTCGTGTCAGAAAAATGCCTATATCTCCGAAAATAATTTGAATTTTGAAAAATCTTCTTCTACACACATTCTTGAATAGTTAAACTTTGAAAACATACAAAAAAATTCGATTTTTTTTAAATTTCTAGACTAGAATACCCCCTTAACGCTCTATAGCTGCATGATCCCAGGATTCTGAAGGTCTCAAATACTTTACACATATTCTTTATTTTTATTCTTGATTTAAGTATTCTATTATTTCTTTGTGACGAAAACAATTCTTTCGTAAATCGGTTTTAACAAAGATATCCTGAAAATTGCTTGTGGAATGCGAGCTTTCGGTGCCTATATACATATATATCCCATTTTATTTTAGTAATTAGCAATTCGTTTCTGACCAATTTTAAGATTCGAGAATTCAGTGAAAAAATAAAAAAACGAATGTTGATTATTACAACCAGGCTTAGTGTTATCAGTTCTACTTTCTGACTTCTTTAAGGAGGATTGAACTAGGCTAATGAAGAGGTTAAATAAATCACCGAATTGGTGAAAACATATAATATTTTCTTAATTTTCGATATTTGATAGAGTAAGCAATATTAAAATTTTCTTTAAAAAAGCCAATGGTATTAAAGATTTATCGAAGTTGCTTTCTTTTCTCCTAAAAAGCAAAAAAAGTTAATAAACCAAATACTTGTTCCTCTATTTAAATAAAACTCAATAAACTAGTAAATATATGTATTTTCATTAAACTTAAGAGAATTATAACACGAAAAGATATTGTTTCTTATCAAGACCGCACATCGAATATTCTCAAATCGGTCAATTTTGATTAATATATTGACTGAAATAGAAAAACGAATATGAAAATCACGCTCCCAAAATGTATGTCCTTATTACCACCATTAATAATTCCTAACCCTATTGTCGAAATCACACTACAATTACAGCAAAGAAAGAAGAAATGAGACAAAACATACCTCAAAATTCCATTATGAACCCTTTTCTGCTGTGACAACTGAAACTCTTGAGCAACTTTTATCATGCAACAGGTGCCAAACACTACATCATCTATTTTATTAACTATCTTACGTAATATGTGTGACTGTATGTCTGTATATATGCAAAGAAAGACTTGTAGGTATTCAAATAATTAATGTATATATAAGAAACCTGCTGTGCGTGACAAGTGTATTACCAAAGAAGTAACATTTATATTTATATGTAGATTCATATGCATGCATATTAGTACGTAAAGTAGAATAAATGTGACTAAAAAGAAAACTGACAAAAAAGAGATGGTGAAAATGTGTGTTTAAAATGTGAATTCTAATGGATATATAGCTTCATATGTGAATCAAAATGCAACAGTGTGTTTCAACAAGCCAAAATGTGCATGTGCGTGTGTATTGTTAGACCACTTTCTTGCCATTAAACTTCTGATTTATTTTCTATTAACTTACCCTAAGCTTAATTTATTTTCTTTTATTCATAAATATTTCGTATTTCTTTCAGTGCAGGCGCTTGTCTTCTATATAATTACAATAAAATACACACGTTCACACGTATGAATAAATTAATATATAAATATATATGCATTGCTCGTTTGTGAAGCTCAATCAAAATAAATATTCAAATCTCGTAAAATAATTAACATCTCTCCTATCATCCGCCGCGAATGTCTGTTATATAAATATACCTTCATGCAAATGTGGATGCAATAGCATAAGTAAATAATATAAATAAATAAAAAAGTGTTTGTCAAAGTGTTCAAGTGTGCTTAAAACAACAAACAAACTGACTATAACAACCCATGCGTCTTGGATTAAATGGATTAAGACTGCTACAACTACAATTATATATTTCTTGCCTGGTGAGTAGATATTAAAAGTTAATATTTGCAAATAAAACTAAAATATATGAATGTGTTCGTATTGGTTTATCGGCTGGTAAAACTTTGTCGGTAGAAATAAATTTGCAAAAATGTATATATGTATGTGTAAACATAAACATGTGTAGGAATATTTACTTAAATTCTTGAAGCTTTTATTGCTTTCAGCATTTCCTGTTTTTAGTGAATAGTGAGCGAAGAATATGCAAATTGGGATGCTCAGCGCTTTTAAGAAAACACCCACATCAATTATTCAGTACTCGTTCTGCTGCTAAATTACGTAGCCCGATTTATACCAGTGCATTGCATTACAAATAATGTTGAAAGATGGGATTTAATTATTTAAGTTATTTCCCGACAAAAATTGTTCGTATAAAATTATTACTTCAGTGTGAGGCCTGTTTAAAAACAAGCACTTTTGTACAAGTTTATTGAGTTAATATTAATTAAAAAATAAATTGTATTAAAGAACTAGTTTATTCGGGGTAATCCTGAAATTTCCACTTGACAAAAAATTTCTGTATCAAATATGGATAGTATGGGTCCGTATGTATCTAATAATTTTAAAGTGATAGTTTCGGGATCCCGAGAAATTTTGGAACTATGTATGAATTTTATTATCATAATAAACCATATTGCGTTTATTATAGTATAAAAATACTTTAATACTTAAAGTTGCAGTTTCGGGATCCCGAAAAATTTTATATGAATTTTATTATAATAATAAACCATATTGCGTTTATTATAGTATAAAAATTTTTTAATACTTAAAGTTGCGGTTTCGGGATCCCGAAAATTTTCGGGATTATGAATGAATTTTATTGTATGATTATTATACATAATTTAGATACTAATTTCGAGTCAAGTGTGAAAATCTCGTGTTTTTGGAATTAAAAAATGACAGCTGAGCAGTAAATTCGAGTAAACTATTCTAGTCTTTAAAACATTTTCATCATAAAATATCGAAATAAGGCAAGTGGATTCACTGTTTGCTTCTTCTTGACTTATATATTTACCAATTTCCATCAACTTAAAAGCTTTCAGTAAAAGCTTAAATTTCTTTCTGGTAATAAAAAGGTAATGCAAGTAATGAAAACTTTTAATATAACTGAAATGCATATAATTGAAATGCATTATTTTTTCATAATAATTTTAAATTTGTTTCATTAACTCAATTCCTGTAATCCTAGGATTTTTAATAGACAGTTTGGGATACCGAAACATTTAAGGATTATATACATATGAATATAATAATTATTAATTTATTTTCTTTAATTTAAAAAGGAATAGTATATACTATAAATAGGAGAATCCTAAATGTAGGCAACATAGTAGGTCAATTTTTATCAGTCGCGGACATTGAGCTGAAATGTTTTTAATTTTTGAATTTATAATTTATTGCATTTAATAGCAGACAAATTTGGAAAATAGATTTTAACCAAAAGAGAATCGTGTGGGATTCAATTACTATAATACTGCTCAGCTGACCATCAGCTGATGACAAATTCGTTAATTCCATAATTCGCAAACAAAACCAAACTTAATTAACTCCTTATAATAAAACAAAAATAAAATAATTAAATTCAATTAAGCTAAGCGTGAAATAGAAATAGCGAACATGGAACTGGAAAACAATGTCACAAAATTGAATGCCGTCAAAAGAGCACGCGCATCACGTCATAACTGCGCCGCTGCGTTTAACGCTTAATTCCTACACTCAATCAAGACGATTGATAGAGGGTGTTAATAGTGCTTGCCAAAGTGCTCATCCAAATCATGTCATTTGCAAATTTTGCATATCTTGATTGTTTTTCAACTTTGTTTTTTATTATTATTTTTTTTTTGGTTTTTTTTTTTAATTTTTCTTAAATCGAAAATCAGCTTAAGTAGCCAAATTGAAAAATAGATATCCCAACATGGAGATTTTTTTGTTTTTTATATCTAATGCTAATGATGACTTATATTGGCCTTCAAAATTTCGTATATGCAATATTTTATCTGGTAACAAATTTATTTAAATTGAGAAAATTTAACAAAAACGCAAATTAGTTATTGTTGTTGTACAACATTAGCGTTAGGTGTTCAAATTAAATTTACAAACTTGTTTTCTGCGCCACAAGCAAGCTGGTTCACGGCTGCTGAGTTAAGCGCCTACAAGCGCAAGCTGTGCGAAGATGAGCAATAAGTTGACGTTTTTGAGTTTTGTGAATTTTTTGTATTTTTCTAATCTACTTTATTTTGTTATTGTTTTATTTCTTGTTATATATTTTATTCAAAATTAATTTAAATTTGTTGTATGGCGCCTTTTCAATCGTTAAATGCTTTAAGTAGTCTCTTTTAGGCGTTAAATTTTGCCACTTGTCTATGGTTTCGCCCACAAATATTTCTTAGATATATGACTTATGGTAATGGAGCCTACTTTTACACTTAAGTAAACTTGTTTTAAATACAAATTATATGATTTTGAAGACGCTAATCTCTCTATTTGGAGATGTTCAGTGTAGAAGTTTGTGGAAAGGGTTGGTTTACTGTGCTGAATTCTAAACACAGTTTTCCCAAGACAAAGTAAAAATTTGTAGACAAAAGTTTTGAATATAAAAGTTGAAGGAAAAATATCCAGAAGCCTTAAATTAAATTTCACGTTTTCTTTTTTCAAATTTTGGCAAAACTTTTTGAATCATTTACCTTTCCACAGCCAACCATATGTATGTAAGCTATAATAAAGAACAATTACCAACTTACTCATTGGTGGCGTCGGCGGCGGTAAAAATAATTCCATGAAATCATTCAAAAGTGAAATTTTCATTTTTTATTTATCTTTGTTTTTTTGTATTTGCCTTTCTTTTGGGCTTGTTCTCATTTGTGCTTCTCCACTTACTTTCAGCTTTCGAAGATGACTACTTTTCAAGTTCAGTGCAGTCTATCTGGTAGTTGGCTTGGCGGTCACTCCGTCATTATAAGTAATAAGCGGCCACTCAAAACTCATTGTGTATCATTACTGCGGATCTCTTTCATATCTACCTCTAAGCGTATGTGAAAGTGTTATTGTGTGTGTACTTGAAGAGGAACTTGTTGAACGCACCTTTATGAAACAGTTTCTCATTTTTTTTATATTTTATTTTTCTTATTTTTGTTTTGTGCCACACATAAAGTGCTTTCAGTTGTTTAATTCTATCATCTTTTCAAAATATTTGACTTTTTTTTAAACCGGACTTGCTAGAAGAAAAGTGTTATCTCTACTGCTTATCTACGAAAATTTAATTTTTTTAAAGACTGACAGTATTTGTATAAAAACAAAACCTTAAAATAAAATAAAAATTGATACTTACAATACTTTTTATAATAATATATAAAAACTCTAAAAATATTGAACCGTAAAAACTAAACATTTATCAACATATTAAACTTAAATTTGACTTGGTTAGTCAATATTGAGCAACACAAGCTGAAATTATTTTGAATAGACATCATTTATGAAAGAAAAATTATAAAAAAATGTATGGAAAATCATTTTCTCACATTTCTTTAACTATTTCCGTTTCTTGTGAACTCATTCAAATCACTTCACCGGAACTTCTTCGGGTTAACCTCTTCAGTCCTGCAACTCAAAACGCGCAAGTTTGTGTCTTAAGTCTTTTATGTTCTGCCAATTTTCGCGTGACTAATCTCAATAACGCATTGTATAAATTATACCCGTTCCCTGGGAGAAGATCGTATATTTTTACAAATTATATTCATTTTATCTTGACTGCTTAGCAAAAGTTGCCTTAGCATTAATTTTTTTGCTGCTTTCAACAGCTGCCTGCATGATTTTTATTTCATTTTTGAAGTCTGTAGACAGCAAACCAGTTAATAAGACACATAGTTTATTACATATAAGCAAGTATGCAATTAAAAAAAAAATCTCTGGTTGCGCTGTTCATGTTTCGTAGAATTTTTGAAAAATAAATGTTTTAATTAAGCTTACACAGAGCGCGCCAATCAATATTTTACAATTAGGCAAGTAGTTGCGCCACTCGAACATGTCTAATTGCTTCACTGTTTCGATTAAGAAGCTCTTAAAATTGATTAAAGCATTTTCATATTAAATTTATTAAAACTTCAAAAGGAAAGAAAGGAAAAAATGTAATGAAGTGAATAAAAAATCAATTAAAAAATTTATGGCGTACTAAGTGGATAATTCGGTGTTGAAAAAATATTAATTAACTGCGAAAAGGTGCTAATGCAGATCTGTAACTTTAGATCAGAGCTCAGATTATGATTCTTGAAAACCAATATTTTATTATAAAATTAATTTTAAAAACTTTTCACAATTTCCAACATTATTAAAAAAATGGTATTAAAAATTTATTTAAAAAAGTATTTATATTTCATCATAAATCGATCGATTGTCCGATATCGTAACATAAAATATATTTCAAAAATGTTATAGAATTAAAGTTCAACCATATGGCAACCCTCTCACATATCAATACCGATATTATAACATAAAATTTATTTAAAAAAAAAATGTTTCAAACAAAATATACCCCAGTAAAAATATTTAAATATTGTTATATTAAACCCTTTTAAATAAAAATTTGTTTCTAAGTGATGGCAACCCTGGTGGAAGAAAAATTTTAATAACATTGTTCAATCTTAGAAGTGTTTACATTGCCTTTTTTGGTATTACATACACCTTTTTTAAACTAACTAAAATTTTAGACGGCAATCCACTTCAAAAATGAAACCCTTTAATGTGATATCCATGTTATATACGTAATTTTGTTTATTTTCTCAATTTTATTTGGAATAAATCGCAATCGTATTAAAAAATATTTTGTAATTTAAAGTAGATCACTTAAAGTAAGTTTTCAAGTCACTACATAATTTCCAAAAAAAACATCATTTTTATTACCCTAAAATAATGACATAGCCGAAACTGAACGTTTTTTAATTGCGCAACAACAAGAAAATATCTGAAAAACTAAATCCATCTACTTATTATTTCTAACTTTCATTCTAATTAGTTAAAGTTTCCAGAACAGTGTTCCTCATTAACGGCGGCTATAATAATAAATACTTGACAAAACAATGGCAACTCGCTGACTTGTGGAAAAACGTGGAAACAGCGTAATTGTGGGAAAAGTTGAAACAATTATCCGCTACCGGCAAACATACAGCAGCGCTTCTACCAACTGCTTGCATACAACCGCACTCGGTGCTTTAACGCCCAGAAGTATGTTGTGTCCATTTTATTTGGTGCAACGCTAACCGGTTGCTTGATCTTTTTTTTTCAAGTCCACTTGCCGTTCGCCTAGTCATTAGCCGCGACCAAAAGTTTTATTGTTGTGTTTTCACGGGTACTGATTTTTTTATAAAATTTTCTATTGTTTAATGCAACGACTGCATAATAAAAGCTTCACTTATAATATGCTATTTGATAAACTGTTAATTGGCTTACTATAAAATAAATATTAATATCAAATCAGATATGTGAAAGTTAGCATAAATTTTTTTGTAATTTTTGTAATATTTTATCTAAGGAAATAGTTTGGTTCTGATTTCATAAATATCAGTAAAATATCGAACAAATTCCTGTTATCTTTTCTTTCTCCAGATTACTCAAAATATATATATAAGTATCATCTCACAATATCAATCAATATCATCCTAAATGTAGACATCTTTTTTAATTTTAATAAAACTTAAACAAATATGAAGTGTTCTCTACTTAAAGCACAGTAATAAGTGTAAGTTTCAGTTATTTACACCAAAACTCGCACCCATTGTACTTAATTGTGACTTTATTATTTTGGATAATCTCAAAATCCGAAAATTACGAAAAAATAGTAGTAAAGGTTAATTATAGCTACTCCAGCTACATAATGGCCCTGAAAACTTTGCTTACTACAATGAACTATGAACAAAAAGTATAGTTTATTAAGGACAATGCGTTTTATAGCTTCTTAATTAAGGGGTTAGGGGTAGTTAAAATTTTAAAGAACTATTTTTGCATTTTCGTTAAGTGTAATATCTTAAAAATATTCCCTGAAAATTTCACGTTGATCCGACAACTAGTTTTTGAGTTAGTCGAGAAATAAGAAAGAGAGCTCAGGCACTTCAAAGCGCTAGTGTGAAACTTTAAACGCGTTTTTCTCAAAACTATGATTTTGAATCGGTGACAACTGTAACTCGAAAACCATTCAGTAGTTTTAATGAAATTTATACAGCTTTTAGAATACATAATAAATTCGGGCTTGATTTTTTAAGACCAATTAACTGTTGATTTTTTCGCAAAATTAAAAAAAAAAAATCCTGCGGCCAGCATTTTGTTAATTTTGAAAACAAAATAAAATCTTTCGATCAGGCCCGGAAATATCTATTTATAAAACTATTTTTTTTTTTCGTCCGATTGTTTTTAGATGAACAAGTACCTTTTTTGGAACAGGGTCAACACAAACAACTGTAACTTCGGAAATTAAACTTTTTTTTTTTGAAATTTTCGTGACTTGAAGTCAACACGTCCTTTAATAATGCCATATTACTACTTTTGTAAAATAACATAATTTAGTAGCAAAAAAAAATACTGAAAACTCTCATTTTTCGTGCCTCTGACTACCCCTAACCCCTTTACTCTATCATTCAGTCGTTACGCATTCAAATTGTGTGTAATGCATATAACAAAATATTCATTCCGAAGCCGTAGCATATAGAGAACTTAAATGATTTATATATATGGCAGATAAAAGTACCTTTTTGGTATACCTAAACCTTGATTCCGGAACTTTTATTTTCAATTCTAAACATGGCATTTTGGAAATCGATATGCTATACACACATTTTGTGTGCCATTTATGAGTTGAGGTTATGAAAACCTGATTATAATTTCTTTCCATAAAGAAGGACATCCCTAACGTTTATAAATGTTGTTTAAATATCTTAACTAAATTGGGTGTATTTTCATCACCTGTTTTGATTCAAGACAGATTAACTAAATAATGTTAAAATTAAAAAAAAAAATTACCACCCTAATGTTCAACTATAATATTTTTTGTTGGTACGTGCTTACTATGTAATAAATATTATTTAAGTATTATTTTCAACACATATTCCGGTTTTCTATTCATAATACCATTATTTATAATATAAGCTGCGCTCGAACTGTCAATGCACCCTGCTACCATTATTTAATAAACCGAATAGTGCACTTATTACTTCTACTATACACCGTTGTTGCTACAAAAAAACACAAATTGCTGTCCTTTTATTTAATGGTGCATGCGGTGAACTTAACATTTGCTTTTGTTGCACTTCTTCTACTCGACTCTGGCTGCCTTTGTCTGTATGTCAATCGCCCGCAACAATTCCAACCACTTTTAATTGACCTTAAAATGTTTCAACATTTTATGACCACAAAAGGCAAGCCAAACCAAATTGGCATAAAAAAATGTCGGCGAAGGAAACTAGCTGCGAGGAGAACCGCCAGCGAGTGACAGGTGAGCACGCTGCGCACGGTGCTGGGCCATGGCGTCACTTCGTGGCTGCGCATTTTACGACTATTTTTGCTCGCGTTGCTTTGTAGCGGTCACATATATTTTATTGGCTGCACGTTGCAACTTGAATTTAGGTCGCGCAGTTATTTACAAATATCTATGTGTGTATGGGTGGCTTTTTACCGATTTTGGGTTGAAAGTATTCATGTGTTGAGTTAACATGCATTGGTATAATTCCTTTTTTAATTTTTTTTTTTTTTTGTAATTTTCAGCGATTTGTGCGCGCAGGTTCTTGCCTGCTTTTGACCATTATGGCAAGTGAGCGCCGCAGCGGCATGTGGCAGTGGCAAGTAGCTTGCCACTTCTGGCCGCTATACATAAATTTATTGTATATGTATGTAAAACTAAAGCGCATTAGTATTAAAGTACTTGTGTGTGGAGTTAAACGAATCCAACTGTTTAATGGCCGCCTTGTCAATTGGCCGTTCGCTGCCAGGAATGCATTTGCATACCCGTTGCGCGCCGAATTGGGGTCAAATGCGGTTTAATGCCACTTTATGCATAGCTTAAAAATCACAAACGCGGCGACGGAGTTGACTCCGTTCCCAATAGTCGCTGTAGCTCATTTGCAGTTAGGAGAGGTTCATTATTTGCATATTCCTACGAAGGCAAGTATTTCCTCTCATTGATAAACACTTCGAATGCGTTGCTAGTCTATAAAAAAAAATAAATATTAGGGAACTCTTACAATTAAACGTAGTTTTTGTTTTTTTTTTTTGCATATTTATTTACAGGCGCTTAAATTTTTTATTTGTTACTATTTAATTTTCATTTTTTCTTACTCGAAGTTGTTACCTGCTGTTGCTTTCGAAGCTGGTAAGATCGAGATTATTTTTACGACTGTAATAAAATGTAGAATAAATAAGTGTCTGTCTGTAACTTATGTTTTATTGACAACCGTCTGTTGTTATAGACCTCTTTTACCAAATAAGTCGGTTTTTAATGGGATTTTAATAAGAGAGTGTCTGTTTAGGGTCGTTCAATGACGTACATGAATTGTAGGAAAAGCATTTCTAGTCATGATGAGATGTTATATAATGCCTATACACTGTATGTATGAAGACAGAAAATTTCTTAAAATAAAACATGATCTAAGCCAACATTAAATAGAAATTAAAGTCTATGAAAAACGTTAGTATATTCTCGTATTGAAATGAGAAACCTGTCACTTAACTGTTAGATACTTCGAGTCAATTGCCCAAATTTATGTTGGTAATTTAAATAAACCATAAATAACTTTCTTCATTGACTTATTTAGTGAATGCTTCGAAAGCTGATATTTAACAAGGGAGAAACTGAATTAATTGCAGTTAAGGTGTCAAAGAAAAACGGAAATGTTACCGAAATAGGCAGAACTCTGAAGACAGTTGAAATAGTACAGTTGTTTAAACTACTACTAATAGATACAATAAATAAATAAATAATTTATTAAGAAATTATTAGCTTTAAGCAAGTGTTGTTTTCCCTAAGGCTATCCTTTTTTTTATGTGAGGGGCAGTACGGCTGCGAAGTTGTGGCGGTGGTGTGTTGTATTGTCCTTAGGCATGCATATGGTGTATTGTGATGTGTTTATTATGTTTTTTATTATTTTTTAGGTTTATTAGGGTTATATTTTATAACTCAAGGAATGTACTTTTAGAGAGTAGCTTACGTTCATTTAAACAACAGTTGTTAAGAGGAAAGCACGGCAAATTATTGATATTCTCTAATACAGATTTCCAATTTTATCTCCAATTTTGGGATTCAATTTAATGTTTAATCGCAAAATCCCAGTTTTTAATTCCAAATTTTTAGTTATTATAAACAAATTTTTAATTATGACTAATTAAATTTTCTATTTTTATTACATATTTGAACTTGCTTCACCTGAAAGCCATTAAGGGGGTATTCTAGTCTAAAAGCATGAATTTCAGGTAATTTTTAAAGTGTCGTAAAAAAGAGTAACTAATATTTTTAATATCCATTTTTTTGATTAGTTTTTTATTAATTTTTGAAGAGTACAGAAAAAAATTAAAAACTAAAAAAAGTAAAAAATTTCAAAAATTATGAGCTGACGAAGTGGGGGGTCTCTAAAAAATTCCACGTGACCATGACCATGATTGCAACCCTCCTAGTTATCTGAAACCAAAAAAAAAAAAGATTATTAAACTAGAATAATGTCGCAATAGTCGAAGCTACGGAAAAGTGGGAAACTTTTTTTTTACAAAATGGCGACAGCCTGAAAAAAAAAATTTTTTTTATCACTTTTTCTGACGGTTTCGAATTTTTTAAAAATAATAAAAATAAAAATTTGGGGATGGGGCTAGTTCCAACCATAGACAAGCATATAAAGAAGACTCTATAAAAATTTCAAGTAAATCGGTCCAATAGAACCTGAGAAATCGTGGGCATCCTTCCGAAAAAGTCAGTTTTGAGAAAAACCCGTTTAAAGTTTCGCGTTCCGGCCGAACCAGTTTGGATGCCGAGTCAGCAAAATGCCTATATCTTCGAAAATAATTTGAATTTTAAAAAATCCTCTTCTACACATATTCTTGAATAGTTAAACTTTGAAAATATAAAAAAAAATCGATTTTTTTTAATTTCTAGACTAGACTAGGGCGTATCCCTTAATAAAGGGTGATTTTTTAAGAGCTTGATAACTTTTTTAAAAAAAAAAACGCATAAAATTTGCAAAATCTCATCGGTTCTTTATTTGAAACGTTAGATTGGTTCATGACATTTACTTTTTGAAGATAATTTCATTTAAATGTTGACCGCGGCTGCGTCTTAGGTGGTCCATTCGGAAAGTCCAATTTTGGGCAACTTTTTCGAGCATTTCGGCCGGAATAGCCCGAATTTCTTCGGAAATGTTGTCTTCCAAAGCTGGAATAGTTGCTGGCTTATTTCTGTAGACTTTAGACTTGACGTAGCCCCACAAAAAATAGTCTAAAGGCGTTAAATCGCATGATCTTGGTGGCCAACTTACGGGTCCATTTCTTGAGATGAATTGTTGTCCGAAGTTTTCCTCAAAATGGCCATAGAATCGCGAGCTGTGTGGCATGTAGCGCCATCTTGTTGAAACCACATGTCAACCAAGTTCAGTTCTTCCATTTTTGGCAACAAAAAGTTTGTTAGCATCGAACGATAGCGATCGCCATTCACCGTAACGTTGCGTCCAACAGCATCTTTGAAAAAATACGGTCCAATGATTCCACCAGCGTACAAACCACACCAAACAGTGCATTTTTCGGGATGCATGGGCAGTTCTTGAACGGCTTCTGGTTGCTCTTCACCCCAAATGCGGCAATTTTGCTTATTTACGTAGCCATTCAACCAGAAATGAGCCTCATCGCTCATCGGACACGGACGCGAAACACATTTCGAACCGAACACTGATTTTGGTAATAAAATTCAATGATTTGCAAGCGTTGCTCGTTAGTAAGTCTATTCATGATGAAATGTCCAAGCATACTGAGCATCTTTCTCTTTGACACCATGTCTGACATCCCACGTGATCTGTCAAATACTACTGCATGAAAATCCTAACCTCAAAAAAATCACCCGTTAGGTATTGCGAAAAATAAACAAAAAAAAAAATGCGCCTAAATATATGCAACAAAAATATCAACTACTTTTGCTATCCATTGTGCCATATTTTTCGTATACCGAGCACACCACATTTTTTGCAATAATGCAAGTATTTTTCAGCCAATACCAAGAACCATTTTTCACTTTTTAATTTGCAGGCTGGCAAAAAACAATTAACTTGGTAAAGAACGGACACCCTGATTTACACATATATCTTTTTAGGTCAAATCAGTAATTTTTTGTACTTTCGATTTTATTCACTTGAGATTTTGCTACACGTAACCTACATTCCGCACTTAATTATTTTCACAAAAAAAATTAAAATATGTTAAGAAGAAAATAAAAAAAAATCTCAAATTAGCACTTTTGCACCCAAATTGCTGTTTAATGGTTTTCACCGCCTATTATATGTAGCTACAGTATTAAGTACGCTCGCACATCTACACTTCTATACTCACCTAGGTACATGTATACGAGCAAGTGGCAAAGATAGCAGCAGCAACAATTATTTAAATTATAAGCAACTCAAGAAGTACGTGCCAGCACACATAACCAAAATGGGTCAGATAACACACTTAGTGGGTAGCAAAAGTACAAAAAACAACAACAGCAACACATGTATATACATGACGAGACGATGCTACAAGCAGACATGTTATGTCTTGGCTGCTGTGCTGGCGCCACCGCTCCCCGATTTTATCTGTGCCGCAACTGAGTTCTTGCGCTGCTTTCACTTAGAGCTTCTTCAGCAACAAGTTGTTGGGACTTTCGTTCAAAGTATTTGTGGGATTAAAGTAGTTAGGTTTAGGCATACACATGCACACATGTTTGTAGCGCTGCTGAATTCATGTTTAGGCTTAATTAAATTTTATGCTGCTTTAGGCAGAAACTCCCATATGTGTGTTGATGTATGAGTATTTAGCTATTTTTATGGCTTAAAGCAGAATGAAATGAAAAGTATGAGTTATTATTCTTTTCTTCAAAGTCCTCAGGCCCAAGATTAATTAAGAACTTCCAGCCTCTCATATCTGGCATTAATTGAAGTGTTTTATGTGTATGAAATATATTTTATAAAAACTAAAAATAGAAAAAAATTCAATCATGCCTTTCTCTGCTTCGCATTTCATTTAATACTTCCTGTCGCTGCCTTTACTCTTTTCATATTTTTTTTTCACTTTTTATATATATTTTTTAACCTTTTTTTATATTCTCTTATATTAAATTTTTTTTTATTAATACGTAAGCATTAGCAGTCATATTTGCAATATTAAATTGCATGTTCATCAATTTTCCAAACCCAAATTGCTAGTAATCAGTTATTAAATAGAAAAAAATCCGCTGCGCCGTGAGTTCATTCACTTGGCTTGTGCTTGCGTGCTGACTTACTGCTGCCTGCTATTGCTTTTGTTAGCTGCCAAGAGCCATTGACCAATTTTAGCTACTTAAATTGCCACATAATTCCCAAAAATACAACAACAACTTCACTAAAATTAAAACATTTCGGCAATTGGTCAGCATTTTCAACTCCATTTTTTGATTTTCTTTTTCGTTGGCTTTGTTTCCTCATTTATTTTGTAATCTATACCCATTTTGTGGCAACGTTCTTACTTATGTAAGAACTTTTATAAGCAACGATTGAGTTATTCGCCTTTTAAGTTGCTTATGCAATCGAATATCGAGCGCTTTCTAGAATTGTGTACACTGATGCGGCATTTCCGCAGCTTATTTTTTGATTTTTTGTGATTTTTCTATAAATTTTTTTTTAAGAAGCAGGTTTTTCATTTTACTCTTTTTTCTTTGGCTTTTTATATAATTTTTTTATTTTGTTGCCTTAAGCTTATTTATTTGGAGCTTAAGTTCTTTTCCTTTATTGTATAAAGACTACCGTCGCGAATTGTATTTTCTATTGCTGTTATATGTTTTTTATTGCTATTACTTCATAGTTTTTCTTTTTCCTTCTTATTTTTTGTTGTTTCAGCAATTAACTGACATGATAAACGCTTTCCATCAATCAGCGTTTGGTCATACATCTTCATAATATTCGTTGAGCTTTGAGCTACAGATTGGTTTCGGCTGCCGCTACTTATTTTATTACCCCTATATATACATATATAACGGAGCCAAGTTATTGTATGAAAAGCTTTTTCATTGACGAGAAGTCAAAGAAGTAATCTCCGTGAAATTTTTTTAGATCGGAGGGTTATAGCATATAGCTGCCATACACACTTACCGATCTTAACAAAGTTCCTGTAAAAATATTTTTTATATATTTTTTATATTAATATCCGAAATTTTCAAAAATATAGCACGCAATTTTTTTACTACAAAAGCGTGTTTACACTTTTCATTTACTCTTTGTGACTTGCCTATTTTTTGCTGAATTTTTTCGTAAATTTTTAATTATCTTGTTAACAAGATACAATCTCAACTAGCCGCACAATTTTAATGTTCATAAATTCCACAATTAATTACATATTTTTTACGCACACACACAGATAGAGGCATAGATAAATACATACATACATATGCGTATAATAGGCATGAATTGGAAACTAGTTTCGCCTTAAGAAGCTTGAATCAGCGCAACAATTCAAGTGATAGATGAATGACTCATCTAAGATTTACTTCCCGCAATTAACGACTACCCTAACGTGCATGTTAGATGCAAATATTTGATGATTTTTTTCAAGATTAATTTTTTGGAAAACATTTGTGAGGCATTGCTTCTTAAAAAACTTTACTAAATATTACCGATAATTAAATCCACCAAGGCGCCCTACCTTCGGAAAATCGGACGGTTGCAAAGGCAAAAAGAAAACATCATTGAAGCGGACGGCTTACAAATGAAACTCATTAACGCGAACTTTGCGCATTTTCGGCATGCAGTTGTTGTTGCTACTACTGGATGGTTGCAGTCTGCCTCTACTTTTATTTTATTATCCACAAAAACCAACAATAAGCAGGCATCAATGAAGTAAAATGTCAAATGCCGTCAGCACCAGTAAGCTTCATCCACTAGACGGGCGCAAAAACAACAACAGCAATGAGAATATCACAAAAAAATAGTTGCGCTCAAAACAACAAAACCAATGCGAAAACGCCATGAAAAATGGTAGCGTGTAGAAAAGGTGCGGCGGCGACTGGGTGAGAATCTCTTCGGAAAAATATTTACACACACATATATTTATTTATTTATTTGTTTTTAATACACTGAGGTCCGTAGCAAGTTACTAAAAGGGATTTCTTATGTTAACGATTTATTGCATTGTAATGCGCTTGTGACTTTTATATATTTTCCTTTTTCTTTTATAATTTTATTAATATTTTTTTTTTTTACCTTATGTTTTTATATTTTAATATTTTCTTTTTCCTTTTTTTTTTTGCTTTTTATTTTTTCATATTTTTTGTGCAATCCCTTGCATGCAAGCACATCTTCCTTATTGCCCGTAATGACTGCTCATAAATTTTGACATTTATTTATTTGCGATTGCTGCCCCTCTCGTTCAAACATCTTCTCTTCACATTCACATTCCCTTATTTCTAATTTTTGGCGGCTTTTTCACTGCGCGAAGTGCGAGTTGTCCAACTTAACAGCCATTGTGCAGACACTGCACCTATTATGAGCCCAACGGCAGATGCAGCACACCAAACAGTACAGACAAACCAAGTAAATGGCCAACTAAGAGACAACGCAAAGCTACCAGGGTACGAAAAAATTAAATTTTTTTTTTTTTGGTAAGAGGGTGCTATGAAAAACTCGTAAAGCAAAAGGTTATGAACCTATTGGCAAAAGCGCGGCAACGGTAAAATATATACCTATATTTGTATGTCTATACGCCATATGTATAGCTGCCAAGCGACTCGAATTGTGTAAGGATTGTATATTTAGCAGTTGCTAGTCGAATGGAATGCGGCAGGAAGCTGTGGGTAAGCTGCAGTGGTGAGACTTCAAAAGTTGAGTTAGCAGATGACATATTGCAGATAAAGTTAGCAGCAAGCTAATAGAAGTGGCTAAAGCCCGGTTGGTACGAATTTAGCTGAATTTTCTGCACCCACGCCATTTATTTGTAGCTTGCTAAATGAAATGTTAGAGAAATGAAGTTCATGCCACAAAGAAAAACATTCTAAACTAGCCATGGAAACTTTGTTTGTAAACCACGCCCACTTTCTGAGTACAAGCATTATTTTTTATGGACTAGAAGCTAACAATTTCAGGCTTAAAACGATTAGTAAAAGCAGATGTTACTTTTGTTAGGCGCTTTCTGTTATTTTAAGCATATAATACCAAAGAATATGAAGACAAAAATGTAAGCAAACAAAACTAGGAGTGGAAGGCTCATAAAAAAATATTATAATGAAAAAAAAATGCTGAAAAAACCAGCGCATTATCGATAAAAATTTACGAGCACTAAACAAAACCATTTAAAAATTTCACACAACACTAAAGTAATAGCAATTTCAAGTAAGCACGGCTGCGCAATAAAACGCTGCTCAATGGCTGAGAAAATATAACATAATTTCTAATGCAAATTTGCAGGGAATAATTTTTAAGGGCCTTTTAACCACAAAATGTATACAAAAATATAAAAAATAATAATAATAATCGCTTTTACGCTGTTTGAAACGTAAGAACCACGCAATGCGCGTTCGCAACAAAAGCCGAACAAAAACGCAGCTCAACACTCATACACTGCCACAAAAGACTTGTTACACAAACCTGACAATTAAGCTGACAATTCGGCGACAACTTCAATAAGCTACACGTCCATTATGCAGACATTGTGGCAGAAATATATACTACACATACACACATACATAGAAAATATTCATATGCAAAGCAGTCGCGAGTCGTAATTGTTTGTTGAAGCGCAACAGCCGAATAAGGCTTCAATACACACACACATATACAAATGGGCATGCGTATGCAAGTATGTAACTGTTGCACAATACACGGCGCAGACAGCAGTCAACTGTGATGGAGAGTGTGCCTTTGTTGGTGTTTTCAGCGAAGTAATTTTTTTGTTTCATACTATTCCCCACAGTTTTGTAGCTTTTAGATTTACTTTTTGTATTTTATTTTATTTTTTTTTTCGTATTTTTATTGTCGCTGCCTCTTTATGGCATAATCGACATTCGTCAATTAAAATGCAACAGAGGCGGCGGCTATCCGTAACTCTGACAAAATTACATGAAGAGAAAAGGTGAAATAAAATAACAACAAAAACATGTATTTTTTCTAGCCAGTGTTGCTGCAATGAATAACAATATGCTGCTCACTTATATATTTACATATAAATAAATAAACATTTGTGTGGCCAGACACAAGTAAGAAGCGTTTGCGTTGTCAGCTGCGACAATAATAATAAGGCACATAAACTATAATTTGTTAGAAAATAGATTTTTTATATTTTTATATAAGTATAAGCTGGTACAGGTAAGGTAACTTTGCGCGTTCAATGTAAATACTTAATTATTTAGATATTCAATACCCACTTGTTATGGATATGACAAGCGTCACTCATTTGTATATTTAAGTTCATAACATACAATTTAAATTACTATTGTTAGTTGCGCAGCTCTGAGAATCAATTCAGGTTAGCTTGAATATAGAGCTAGATTTGCATATATACACAAATGCACGATTTAAACGTCTACGAAAAAGAAAAGCTATTCGTCATATCATTCCCAAAATTGTTGCGAACTGCCAGCTTCCTCAAGGTCTTACTGTTTGCTACTCATAGTAAAACTTCATTTATCTTTTTGCAAATTTAATTTTTTACAATTGGTAACTCTGCCAATCTAATTCTTGACTTTTGTCTTCACGTTTTACGTAACATATTATTTAATTTCCAGACAGGTGGCTACCTAAAGTCCTTAAATTAGCCCTCGATAAATTCAGTTTAGAAGAAAAACTAGCCTTAATAAAGCCCTCCAGTTAGATTTAGCTTAAAAACTTGTTAGATCATAGCTTCTAAATTGTTTACTATATAAATCTGTTAAAAAAAGATCACCAAGTGTATTATTAAAAACCTTTACTCGGTTTTAAGGGAGTATTCTAGTCTAGAAATTAAAAAAAATCGATTTTTTTTTTTTATATTTTTAAAGTTTAACTACTCAAGAATACAGAAGAGGATTTTTCAAAACTCAAATTATTTTCGGGGATATAGGCATTTTTCTGACCCGGCGTCCAAACTGGTTCAGCCGGAACGCGAAACTTTAAACGCGTTTTTCTCAAAACTGACTTTTTCGATACCCACGATTTCTCAGGTTCTACTGAACCGATTTACTTGAAATTTTTATAGAGCCTTCCTTATAAATTTGTCTATGGTTGAAACTAGCCCCATCTTCAAATTTTTATTTTTATTATTTTTAAAAATTCGAAATAGTCAGAAAAAGTGATCCAAAAAAACTTTTTTTTTTTAAGCAGTCGCCATTTTGTGAAAAAAAAATTTTCCCAGTTTTCCGTAGTTCCGGCCATTGCGACATTATTCTAGATTAATAATCTCTTTTCTTTTTGGTTTCAGATAACTAGGAGGGTTGAAATCATGGTTATGGTCACATGGAAATTTTTAGAGACCCCCCACTTCCTCAGCTCATAATTTTTGAAATTTTTTACTTTTTTTAGTTTTTAGTTTTTTTCTCTATTCTTCTAAAATTAACAAATAACTAATAAAAAAAGGGATAGTAAAAATATTAATTACCTTTTTTTTACGACACTTTAAATATTACCTGAAATTCATGCTTCTCGACGAGAATACCCCCTTAAGGTAATATCTTTTGATCAGGTGGCTATCTAAAATCTGCTAACTCGCACTCTATTCAAAAAACATTTAGGTTGATGAACTTATTGCATAATTCTTTTAATTTTTTAAGCAGTTGGCAACACTGCTCAAGCAAGTATGTATGTATGTATAGCTGCGTATTTTTAAAAAGTTAATTACTTCACAATAAAACGTTTTCGTAGTACACGTGCCTTACAACAATTTCCTACATATCTTGCACAAAATTAACGCTGCCAAACAGACAAGTTGCGACAGCACTTGCCACCTAATACTTGCTAAGGAATTGATATGTTGACTAATTACGTAGCGAGTGCTCACTTGCAGCCATTCACATGTCAGCAACAACATTATAGATATGAGCTCAGCGAAGTGCAATTTTAGTAGGTGTGTCCCTTGAGTCGCAGCGACTAACCGCCGGCAGATAGAATTACATTTGCGCACTTGTCGTACGAGTTGGTGCAACTTGCATAAACTCGGCCACAGATGTGCTGGTGAGCTCATGCGCAAATATACTGGTACTTATATTAGGTGAACCATAATGCATTTGTAACCTCAAGTCAAACAGTTGCGTTAACATTTCGCCTTTAAATCATTGAGCAAGTAGATTTTTTTTTTTAATTTTTTACCAGAAGCTTTTGGTTGTTTTTCTTCTTCGAACTAATTTTAAGATCGCGTAATTTATTATCGCCGTTTGTCGTTGGCACACTTCCTTGTATAAGAACACTCACGGCCCAAAAACATATAGCAGAACATTTATGCATTGTATATATGTATATAATATATTAATATGCGAACCTTTTTCTAGTAATCACACATCGGTCGCATGCATTGCCGAAGGGCGATAGCATTTTGTCAACGTTTGCTACACTTTGGCAGCGGAGAAGTCTACTTAGTGGTAGTTCAGCTGATCATAATGACTCACGCAAGGCCATCAAATATTTTCGCAAGCAGCATAAGCTGCAGGGTGATGGCGTCGACACGCAGACTCTGGTCTGGTTTTTACCTAAGTCGATGAAAGATTGTCGCTTCGAGGGTTCATTTCACTTTTTCTAATATTTTTGTTAAAAAAAACTATTAGATTATAATGAATGTTTAGGGCTGGTAGCAAACTATAGTTTGATGTCTTGGTTATAGAAGACGAATAGAAAAACTGTTTAAATAAAAACAAATTAATAATAAAAAATATATAATAAAAAAAACTTGAAATTAAAAATCAGTATTACAATCATTCAATGTAATAAAAAAAGTATACTGAACAAAAAAAAAAAAAAACAAACTTAAGCAAAAAGCTACAAATATTTACCACAAGGATTTTCAAAGGCCATCATATAGTATATTTTTTATCAGACTACGAGATGCAAAATGGCATATAATCAGGTTTCGATATCTTTTAATTCACTATATAGTTCAACCTATAAAAGCAGTACTTTGACGAATGGAGTTTTAAGCGAAATTTAAGTTAAGAAGTCTTACTATATTTTGCTCACAGAAGTATAATGTGGCCTCCGGCGTTTCTAAGCGAAAATTCTACTAAAAAATAATGACAACATATACTATAGCTATATATACATATATTCACTCATCCTATAAATGTGAGTAAGCATATAAATACAACATTTTCTGTCACCGTGATTGCATTCCATTTTGGCATTTCAACAACAATTACACATTAAAAAGATGTTCAATGTTCAAAGTTTGACATTTCAGGGTCTTTTGAACATCTTCGCGCATGCATTGCTACAGTGGTACACAATAAAAATGCATAAGGAATGCAATTGCGGTTGGACGACGCGACGTTTGATGGAATGTCATTGTAAACCGGTTGCAATAAAGTCTGTGTAGAGAAACATATTGAGGTATGAAAGTGATATGTGACAAGATGCCTTACTTGACTCTTCTTGAGCTATTTTTGCTCGTAGAGGTGCTTAACTAAAGGGAAAGTGAGTTTTAATAGTTTGCAATGAAAATTATTGATTTCAATTTGAGTTTAGGGTCACAAGTAAAATAAATATCGGAATCTTTAGTAAAATGGAAACTTTTGTAATTGTTATAATTAGAGGAATGTTATTAAATTACACAATTTTTTTGTATGATAAAGTATGGAATTAAATGAAGAGCCGCTGAGCGAAATTTGATTTGTTATATATTTATATAAATATAAAGTTTCATTTTCAAAAAAAAAAAAATTTACAAAATACAAAATTTGTGAGATAAGTGTAGAATTTTGTTGATATCCAGTAGTTGGAAGTACTCTAAAGTTGAATTTTTTTAATAGTTTTTAATTGTTAATTGCTTCTAATTTTATTATATTATCAAATTCACTTTATGCTTCAGACCATTATTTTCCAAATATAAGTATATTTTTGTAGAAAGAAAATCTATGCGAGTTATGCGCTAATATCTCCCTTTATCATACTTCTAAAAATACATATTTACGCTTCCTGAAAAATAGCAATTTACAGAGACGTGAAAAATAAATATTGTAGCCGAGAACATGAGACAGGTAAAACGAACGGTAAATAATATCAAACTTGTAACTGTTTACATGCTGCAACCTTACGTGACTTCTTGTAATAGCAAGTGATTACGTGCTTATATTTAGTGAGACAAAATTCATATATATAGAGTGAATACGCTTACAAGTATATATGAGTACAGACATGATATTTACTACCAATATTTATCTATTCCACAACAAGAATAATACCCAAAATACAATAACATAGTCTAAATTGATAATAACTGCTCAAAGATGCGCTCATTTCCCTTTCCCAACGCCTTACTTGGAATTAAACTTAAGTCGCGCCGATATGCGAGAAATCTCCAAATTAAAACTAAGCAGTTCACTGACTCTCTTCTTTCTACGCATGACACTTCTTATTTGCCTTTTATTATCACGTATTCCTGTATTTATCTTTTTCTTCTTAAAAGAGCAACTTGCCACTCCTAAACCATTAAGCGGCTAAGTGCCAAGTGCAGTGCCAACGTCAGATGCTTCTATTGCCCACAATAACAGTTAACAGCGAACAGCGAAGAGCGTTTAAATATTTACACTTTTCGACGAGCGTGAAACTTGTTGTTGTGTGGCCACTCATGAATTCTATGAGTGTGTGAGCATGACTTATGCGCTGCCTAACTTTATGAGCCGCACTTTGGAGCATATCTACAAGTGTTGATGTGTGTATGCATGCGTTTGTGCACTTTAAAGTAAATAATTGTTTTGTATATAAATATTTGTTTTTGTGTTATTTTAATGTCAAAGCAGGCAACTAGCATTAACCTGATTTTTTTTTTAGACAAAACTAAAATTTTTTTTCTATTCATACAACTCACCTGTTGGCCTGAGTAAAAATTATTAAATAACAATCACAACTTTTTAAGCATATTCATAGAATTTTTGACGAAGAAGTTTACGCTCAACGCTTTAAGCGGATTATCTTTCTCCTTTTGATATGTGTTTCCAGCTATTTTATTCCTATTATTTATACACGAAACCTGAGTAAATATGGTTACGTAGCCTTTTTTTATTGAAAATATATTTATTTTTTTTATTTATTCCTCTTTACTTGTTCTTTTATGATCTTTGCCAATCATAAATTAATTGCGTTTGTATACAAATGCTAATTTCTGCCTGCTGTCGTCAAAGTGTTTTGCATTTTAAGTGGAAATCGGCTAATCACCCCTTCTTTGTCTACATATGTATATATATATACTATATATATAAAAGATATTCGTATATAACGCGCAAATGTACAACCGTTTATGATTATGTAAAGCCTGCTGTTTGGCAACATATATTAAGTCATTAATGCGCGTTCATTTGAATATCAATGAAGTACTTTATGTTATTGAATATTTTGACTTTTTACCATCTTCAGACTTCGTTACAAGCACCACTGGCGTAATCCAGGCAAAATTGTTGAATACCTTAAACAAAACATTTTATGATGAGATTTATTTTATGCTTTTGAAAGCATTTATTTTGTCACCTAAAATACATAGTATTAAAACCAAGCAGAAATAAATCAAAGGTCTCACAGCCTTTCGCGCTTAAATGTTCAGTCTTAAAATAATGTCAATGTTCCCTCCCGAAAACCATGCTAATGTGATTGTATTTCATAACTTCCTCATACTTTAACTCTATTATCATTGCGCGCTGAAATGTAGGCAACATTTTTAAGACCATTCTTAACCGCGATGCTTATTTTTAATAAAATAATAAGAAAAAGCTGGTTCCTGCGTTTATATCCTCTTCTTTTATAAATTGCACCAAAATAATCTACTAGCCACATTCAATTTTATCAATCTTTTGCCTAAAAGGTTATTAAATTATAAATATTTTATATTAAAAACAGACACATTTTGAATATTACTTCGTATATCCTCCCTAATTTGTTGTTGGTTTGTTTACCCTCTTTTTACATTATTAAATTTTCATTATGTCGAAGATAAACATTTTTTACTCTGCGCCTAAATGTAAATAAATTTTTGTCCTAACTTATTCATAATATGTATAGCCACTCTTTATACGGAAAAGAGATTTTGAGAGAGAGAATTGGTAATAGTCCGCATTCACAAATAAATCAAATTATGATTTGGTTAAATTATACAATATTTAATACTTTTTTTTAATTAGAAATATTTTCAGAAACTACTAGCATATTGATTTCTTTTTCAATTTCTCTGAAAAATAACTGATTAAGCCTTTGGCACAGTTACATTAATATAACCTCCTCGAAAAAAAATTACTTTCAATATCACTTTGTCTTGGATTGAAAAACAAATAAATAGTTAATACCAATAAATAGTGCGGCTGCATATAAAAAAATGTTTAAAAAAATTCAAGGCTAAAATGATAACTTTACAACGATCAAGTACAATTTCTCACCTAAAAAATCCACACTATCACTATCATTCGTTATTACTTACACACCGCAAAAGCTCACCCGATCAAGATCCTCATTACAGCGCTGCCAATTTCAGCAATACAAAACCAAATCACTCACTTTCACCCGACGCCAATGCGAAAGTAAAATAAGAAAAGTGATCACTGAAAATCCTGCTTTCATATCCAGTTTTCAAATTGCACTTTCTACTCAAACAAAACAAGCAACATCAACAAATACACATCCGCTTGCAACATGAAAAATTAAACCAGTTGACTGACATATGCGGACGATGCAAAAGCGGCGAACGCATACGAGAAGAAACGCAGATTGTAGGTTCAACGACAACATCAAACAAGACGACTGCAGCAACAATTTATTTTCATTGCCTCGAATATTGCTTGTGTGTTCACAATTTTACAGCACTGTGATCAGTTTGCAGTTGTTGTTGTTATTTAAGAAAAATCAGCTACAAGTTCAGCAAATGCTTGTACGGTGCACTGATAAAGTGGAAATATATGCCTTTTCGCTGTCACTTTCCTTGGTTGTTTATTAAATTTTCTATAGATTTATAGAAATTTATTATATACTAAACAAGAACCTGAAATATTTGATTTGTTTCGCAAAAATCGTTTTTAATCGTTCAATTGTTATTATAATTTTTTTATTAAATTATTTTATTATTCTAATAATGTAGTTAATTTTTGTTTTAATGAATTTGTTTTAATCATGGTTTTAGTATTTACATGCCACATGCCCAGAAAAGTAGGCAACTGTTTTTATATATACCTAAAATAACACAAATCAATTAAATTATTGCATACATTTAGATGCTTTTATTAAGTTAAGTGGAGTCACACAGACAATTGTCTTCCCAGTAAAACTGCTAGCAGTGCAGTAGTGAGAAATTATTACAAAATTCGCTCTTTAGAATTAGAAAGTTTTTTAAGAAGATCATTTCATTGCATTTATTTGGTTTCTGCTTAACCAAATATAAAGTGTTCTAGTTATCTGTCGATAAATAAGAATTCAATCCATATATATGTGTGTAAATCTAAGCAACGGGTGTTCGTTATTTGAAGAAGTCAAATTAGAAGAAAGGAACACCACAATACATACTATAAATAATTCCTTTTCTCATCATGAATCTGTATTTATTGGCCCATTTAAACATTTTTCCTTTCTTTTTCCTTCCAAGTTGTAAAAATATATTCTTAAACCTTATCGAAAACAGTAAAATTCGTTCAAAAACCTTTGGAAATCTCGAAAATAAATAAAATATAATAACGTTTGAATTTTACGATTATTTCACTCTTACGCTTATAGGCAAATAAATCAACTGAGCTCTCAACGGTTTCTATCAAACTCATTAAAATGCTAATGAGCTAATTAACAAGCAGATAATTTTGCGACAATTAAGTGAGTTAAGGAAACTTAAATAAGATAAAAATCTAGAAACAAATATTGGATAAATGTAACAAAATTCAACTTCAAAACAGTGTTATTAAATTTGTTGGTGAACAAAAGCAATATGGTGAATAAAGTAAGGATGAGCACAGAATGAAGACAGCAAGAAATGTCAAGAGGAATATGGAATTAGAGGAGATAGTAAGAATAATCTTTAATTTACAAGAAGATGTTTTAAAAGACCAAGGAATTGCTTTCAGTCATTGAATATACAATAATATGTATATAATTATAAACTAGCTTTATTAGTTACTCATTTAGTGAAATGATTAACCGGAAATCTTTCGATTACAATAGTCGTAAATCTATGATTTTTTGAAAATTTTCGAAGGCACAAATCTTCAAACACTTTGGTCAGCACTAATGATCTGTTGATCAACGAATTGTTCGTCAGCTTATCAATCAAATGATAGGCAGCTGATTCGAGAGTTAATCACCAATCGGTCAATTATTGAAGATATGATGTTTAATGGATAAGATTATAAAGAATTTCAACAAAGATCAAGAAAATCAAAATCTATACAAACAATTTATTTAATTTTATGTAAACCTTTACCACATAACATTGAAACTAATACGACCACCATAAAAGCTTGAATAATATGCCACGATGGTCTCATTGGATTTCAATTCGAAACAGATGTAAGTATAAAGTAAAGAGAAGAAACCTAAAACAATCACTTCCAAAGTAAGTAGTGTAAGCTAGAAAATATTTTATGTACTTGTCGGGATCAAGAACTCTACTTACAAATATATTAAGCTCAGTCCACTGACAGACATCAATAGAAATGTAGGCAAAAGCAAAGTAAATTTATTTTGCGTTCATAAACATTAGGCTAGGTTAGCGCTCGACCATTACAAACATTGCTCGGTATATGGTATATTTCAGCGCAAAAGTTATTTTTATAAAACTGAAATAATTTCAATTTAATTTATTGACAGCTGCTTTGCATACAATTCCATTGTCACTTGTAAGTCATGGCCAAACATGGTGAGGCAAGCAAATGTGTCAAAAGCGGTGCCGTTGCAAGCATCTGCATTATAACAACAGTGAATGCAGGGATACTTGCCGGGCGAGGCATTTATCACTTTTGCGAACTCAGATCCTTATAAAGCATAAAATTTGTTGGCTCATTCACTTGTCGATGACGGCATTGTTTATCAAGATGAACACGCGCAGGCTCAAAACACACACAAATATATATAAGCTGCCGTTGACGATGCAGAACATTTGATTAGGTCCAATTCTCATTACAAATATTCGTTGGTGGTTTGGCTAACACCAACAATAGCATACTTGGAGGATCAGGGAGTGACATTACTGATGCAACGCATTGATATGCGCCCGTCAGTGGCGGTGACAAGCCACTGATGTCATGAACACATGCATTCATTCAAATAAAACGATATTTATGCAAATTCAAGCGTGTTCCGTATGAGAAATGCTAGGCTGTCATGATGGCGCATCATAAGGCAATAAATGAAAAAAGCGAACGACGACAACAGTGTGAAGTAATATGAAAATGAAATACAATAAAATTATCCAACACCTTATGCCATGGCAGATTGCATGCAAATTACGTTTTGTTGTGCCTGCATAATAACTGACCGTCAATATGGTTATGTATATATGTGTGTGTGTGTGCATTAAATGTAAATAAAATCAATTTCGGTGTGGCTTTTGTGTCGCCAAGACAAACGAATCATCAATTTGAATGGCAATTTTTGTTCAAGTGTTGTGATTTCGTGTTTCGACAAATGATTCCTACCGATGACTATAAAATAATGGTCAGTAAAATCTTCTTTTGTTTTAGGCTTTTATTTGTTTTATTATGCCATACAAAGTATAATCAGTTGCATAGTTTGCAATTACAGTTCGTGTGACTTAATTTTATTGCTTTCTTATAAGGGAAAAAATGAGTTTTTCTTCTCTTCTTCTGGCTCTTGTAAGAAAAATATTATACTATAATCAAAATAAAAAATATTAATCTTCGCATATGTACACATTAACAACAAAATATTATGTCCAAAAAAAAAAAACATTTTCTTTACGCAACAAAATTTCAAAATACAAAGCTCAGTAAATTAGCTTCTCATTTTTCATGCTTTCGGCTGTCAGTGCAGCTGCTTGCTTTATCCATGCGAGTATTTGTTTTTCTACTTCCAATGCACATGTTCAAAAAATAACATTCATCTGCATTTATAATACGATAACAACGTTTAAATATCAATTATCTAAGCGCATAAGCATGAAAGCAACAATGAAAACAAAAAGTAGGAGGGCGTGAACATTTGTAAAAAGATACAAAAGGGGAGTTATTCCTCAGTATAAAAATGCATGTGTTCACATATTGAAAGTGCTCATATTTCAGTATATCGTAAAGCGAATGCTTGTGTGTGCACAGAAGTGAAAATTTATCAGCTTTTTGTTGCAGTATGTTGCTTCCAATTTTTTTCTGCAGCGTTATTAGCTTGGAATTCGACGCTCTTGACTTTACAACAAATCTGCATTAGCGCTAATGATTTTGTGTGGGCTGATACAACTAAGAAAACGAAAACAACGAAAACAAATAATAATTATAATTCTTTTAAAATACGTAATAAATTAAAAAGGTTCATATTATGCTTTGTTTGTGGAACATAAATACATATATGTACATATAGTATATGTGTAATAAATATGTGATCGTTAGCAAAAAAAATTAGTGAGAGGAATGATATGAATATATGCATGTAGCTATAATTAGTAATGAAAATAATAATCATTTCAATCCTTACACTAGTAACTTTTTGGTGCTTTCATTTCGAGGTTTCCTCATAGCACATAAACTTTAAATGTTTATTAAGTCTATCTACTGATGCGATGTGTGAGAAGTGGTGCCGTCTTGTTGAAACCAAATGCCGCTAAGATCATAAGCTTCAATTTAGGTCGCGCGATAACGGTCGCCATTGACGGTTACGTTCTCACCGGCAACATTTGTGTAAAAATATGGACCGGTAATTCCACCGGCCTACAAACCACACCAAACCGGTGTGTTTTTCTAAATGAAATGGCAGCTCTTGAATCTCCTAGCTACCTCTTCGTCCTAAATGTCCAATTTTGGTTGTTTACATACCCATTAAGAAAGAAATTGTCATCATCGCTGAACAAAATTTGGTTTGAAAACGTCGGATCTTCTTGGAACTTTTCAAGGTCCCATAGAGGGAAACGATATCGTTTAGGACGGTCGAACGGCTTCAGTTCTTGCACAAGCTGTATTTAGTACGCTTTCAATTTAATGTCTCGACGAAAAATGCGCCAAGTCGTTCCATACGCCAGTCCGAGTTGCTACGAACGGTGCCGAATCAACTCTCCACGATCTTCATGTCCACTCTCAGCTAAGGCTGCTATATTTTCAAGTAGTTTCAAGTTTTCAAGATTACTTTTAAGATTTTCAGTCTAGAAGCCTGAATTTCAGGTAATTTTTAAAGTGTCGTAAAAAAAAGGCAATTAATATTTTTATTATCCATTTTTTTTACTAGACGTTTGTTAATTTTAAAAGAGTAGAGAAAAAAATTAAAAACTAAAAAAAGTAAAAAATTTCAAAAATTATAAGCTGACGAAGTGGGGGGTCTCTAAAAATTTCCATGTGACCATAAGCATGATTTTAACCCTCCTAGTTATCTAAACCAAAAAAAAAAAGATTATTAATCTAGAATAATGTCGCAATGGCCAGAACTACAGAAAAGTGGGAAACATTTTTTTTTTTCACAAAATGGCGACTGCCTGAAAAAAAAATTTTTTTCGATCAATTTTTCTGACTATTTCGAATTTTTTAAAAATAATAGAAATAAAAATTTGGGGATGGGGCTAGTTCCAACCATAGACAAGCCTATAAAGAAGACTCTGTAAAAATTTCAAGTAAATCGGTCCAGTAGAACCCGAAAAATTGTGGCTATCGTTCCGAAAAAGTCAGTTTTGAGAAAAACTCGTTTAAAGTTTCGCGTTCCGGCCGAACCAGTTTGGATGCCGGGTCAGAAAAATGCCTATATCTCCGAAAATAATTTGAATTTTGGAAAATCCTCTTGTACACATATTTTTCAATAGTTAAACTTTGAAAATATAAAAAACAAACAAATTTAGATTTTTTTTTTTAATTTCTAGACTAGAATACCCCCTTAATATTCATCAGAGGCAAAATTCTAGAAAACAATTGTTCGTTCTTATTACTAGCTACTGCAACTTGATTTTGTTATCTTGAAATTATGCAAATATCCTTTTTGATCATTTCAGGAACAATTTATCTTACGTATAATTTTTAAGTTGAGAAAGTCGGCTCAGTTCAATTTTAAACAATTTGTGTATACCAAATATACTATTTTTATTTTCTATACCTAAAATTATTGAGAATTTTATTTATTTTTATTTTTTTTTTTTTTTCTTTGAGAAAGTGTGAAGTGAATTATTGCTCAATAATTGTACAAAATAAATAAAGATAAAAAACCATATATTAAATAAAAAAACTTATTTATAAAACTACTAATCGATTAATAAACAACTTTTTCTGTAATTACAGATGGAAAGAGCAAATCTCCAGTGAAAAACAAAAAAAAATAAAAATACAATCTATACAAAATTGGAAACAAGATTGGAAATTGGAGATATAATAAGAGAAGCGCACGCTGGCTAAATAAAAAACAACGTCAAATTCCAAAATCAGCAGAGAATGCAAGTTAAATGCAGGCGCATAAATTAGCAAAATAATTGAAAAATGAAATCAACTTTTGCGCTGCGCAATTGCATGTAATTTTGCCATTAACACTTTTCATTTTCACCTACTGCCATATCAGAGCTAAATTACTGGCAAACTTACAAAAAACAACACGCTTGAGCACATATTATGAGTGATTGTGAATATACCAGTGTTAGCTGTACATGTGTGTGTGAACGAGCGATCGTTGATTGCGATTGCAACGCCAAAAATAAAACCGAACTAAAAAACCACCATTAATTCTTACACTAGAGTGATTACGGACCTTAGTGCAACACAGTTAACTTCAGCAAAAACAACAGCAATAAGTAGAAGAAATAAATGCATAGAATATAAAGTAGAATTCTAGCTGTTCCTGTTGTGTTGTTCATGCTGTTCTTGTTGCTGCCGCTGTCAGCGTACACGCATTTCGCACCATATTTGGCTGCTCGGACAAGATTATCTCGCACACATCCTACTGCATCACATCACCGCAGTCTCACAGTTTTGCTGATTGCATGGCATTACAATTTTAAATCAACTACACCGATTACCTTCTCTCAAAAGGTGAGTTACAGCAATTGTTTTAGTACGCAGCATTGCTATCGTGCTTTTATGTTAACTACAGTGCTTTTACATAGATACGTATATGCTAAATTTAATGTAAGTGTTGCAAAGTGGCGAAATTATAGTGATTTCCGTTAAGGAATTTCATTGCTAAAGTTGAATATCTTCTCGTGCGATCGATATGGATTAAGAAGCACATACTAGAGCTTTTTAAGGCTGAAGTCTATAATTCATGCAATATTTATAATAATCTGAGACTGAATTTTAAAGTTTAAAAATTCTTATTCATGTAGTATTTTTGTCATAAGCGGGCTTGAAAGCAAAAAATCTAAAATACCGTAATTTTAGCCTCAAAAAAATTTAAGACATTTAATTATACATACAAACTTCCTTTCTTTGAAAATAATATGTATTTTTTCTAAGTTTGACCACGTACCTGACCTAACCTTTTTAGAAATTTGTAGAATTTTAAAGCACGATTTCAGGCGGAAGTTTACATGTTTTCTTAAATCGCGTTGAAATTTTCTCCAAAGCTTAGCCTAATCCCTACAACAATGTTGCGTATATGTGTTGGGTACCTAATAATCATGACCGGACTCACATAGCTTATGTTTTTTCTATTTACTTGAAGAAATTCCCTCTTATGGCATCTAGAATCATTTTTTTTTTTTTAACATAATCCAGGTTTTCTCTACATATAAAAAGGTGTACTCTTCTAAATTGCAATGTGTGACAACCATGTTACCAATCGCTAGGCGAGAGTCATAAGAAAATACCTTGTCCCGTTCGTCCTAATTGAGATTTTAAGACAGGTTTCGTCTGCCCGAAACAAGCAAAATTAGATTTGTATTCACAATGTGCCTAAACTTATGCTATAAATTAAATATAGTTATAAAGTATTCTCTACCAGAACCAATTTTCTTTAATTTTTCGTTTCTTTAACATTTTTTTCTCTGGAATTTTTAATTTTTTTTTTTTATTTTTGAAACTTTCGTGGTAACAAAAAACTATTTCATTTACTCGACTCATCGCCGTGAGTAAATTAAACTTATGTTCGTAGCTGATTTTGACTCTCTATGACCATGAGGGACATTTTAGTACTGAAATTAAAATTCGAAAACACTTTCTTTTGATTTTGTAACCCTATAATAAAAATTATTTTCTTAAACTGTTTTTATCAGAAACACAATTTTCCATCTTATAAATGTCAACGATAGATGGCAAGCCTACTGATTGAGCAACGTGTGGCAACACGAAGGATGCTTAAAAAGAAGAGTATCGAAAAGCGAACGCGAGAGAAGAAGGCGCGCGACTTTGATTATTTTTTTGAGCTTTTAAATAATTCATACTTGGTTAAATAAAACGGTGTTTATTTTGACACAATACCTTTACATCTCAGAAGTGGGATTTATTGATCCATACGCCTACAACGATATAAAACGTCGACGCAGTGGCAAGGGTGTACAAGTATAGTACACGAACGACGAGAATCTTCAACGATCAACGGCAGCGCAAACGTGCACGTATTAGCAAGACGGCGCATCGTCATTTTGAACAGAAGATTCTCAACGGCGCAGCCAAGTGTAAGTGCTGCAAAACGAAGCCACAGCGAAACGCCAACGTCTTATTAGGAAAGACACACCGAGCAATTACAACGAATTGCATAGGAGAAACAATAGAAGCGGTGTACGAGTGTAGTACACAAACGGCGAAAATCTCCAAGGAAAGGGACAGCGCAAAACGAGCACGTATTGGGAAAAACGCCGCGTTTGCCTCTGCAAAGAAGAGTCTCAACACGACAGCCAAGTATTGCGGCAAAACAGTGCAACAGTGAAGCAACCTGAGTTTCAACGTACAGCGTGTTTGTATAGATACGCAAAGAAAGAAGGCAATTCAACGAAGGCGCAAGCGTGCAACAAACGGAGCTGGCTGCGCTGCATACAACAGTCTCGACTGAGCAGATACGAAACAACGCTAATTAGACTTCTCTGCGTCTACGAGTCAACGTTTAAATTTTAAAACGCTTACACACGCTAGTTGGTTCGTGTGCAAGCAGAACTTCCAATTGGAATTGGCAAACGAATTTGAAGCAGTACCAAGCAGCGAACAGCAAGAGTAAAACAACGAAATAAAGGCAAACAAATCACAGTGCAGGCTCTAAATAAAAGGACGGTGAAATAAATTGTTTTAGGAATATTGGTTTTCTACTAATAAAATATTTCTTTTACAAACATGATAAAGTTAAATACGCTAAAGGTCATTCAACTGAATGCACTACTAAGGGCTAACGATTTACCAACGACGGGTACCAAAATAGTTAAAGTAGCCAAACTGCAAGAAGTTTTGGGTGCTGATGAGGTAGATCCGATGGAGCTTGAAGACGATGGTGCGGTATCAACAAATGATTTACAAGTGCAACTGAATAGCTTGAGAGAGGCGATGGCAAGTTTAACGTTAGCTATTGGTACAATGAATCGTAACTCAGAACCGATACCAGCGAACGATGAAATTCAACAAGCGTCAAACAACAACGATGGTGTTAGGCCAGATTCAAGCTTAGCGACTTGGGAATCTGCTGATGATCTACGAACAGCATCACGCCCAAAGATGAGAATTCAGGATATGATAGGTGTAATGCCTGAATTCGACCCACTCAAAGGTTCAACGTCAGCAATGAAGTTCATAAATCGAACTCAGCAACTACAACAATCCTATGGCTGGGAGGAAGATATGGTTTTGATCGCGGTTCAGCACAAAATGAAAGGCATGGCCAAACAGTGGCTGGACGCGCAAGATGTTTTCAGTTCCTGGTCACAATTCGTGCACGCATTTACCGCGGACTTTCCGTCAGCACACAACGCAGCTGAAACGCATAAAGCGCTTATGAAGCGCAAACGCAAACCCAACGAAGACTATTTAGAGTATTATTACTCCATGTTAACGATAGGTCGACAAGGTACGGTGGACGATGTTTCCATCAACACACATATTATCGGTGGACTCAACGACAGTGTACTAACTAAAACATTGGCAACAATGAATTTTGCGACGTGTAGTCAACTATTGGTGGCGCTCAAAAATTTAACGACAGTCAGCAACGTATCGGTGACTCCAACGGCGTTAACTCAGCAAACAGCGAAACCCGAATTGAAAGCAAATGCGAAGTCAACACAAATAAAATGTTTCAATTGTAATGATTACGGGCACATTGCAGCCAAGTGTCCGCAACCTCAACGGAAACAACGGTGTACTATATGTACAAAAATAGGTCATGAAGCGAAGAATTGCAACAAAAAGGCATCTGTTGCGAAGATTGGCGACCACGACGAACACGACGAAGCCCCTCCGGTTACAAAAATGGTAGAGCTTGAAGGAAGGCGACTAGAGGCTTTCATTGACACCGGCAGCGTATGCTCGCTGATACGCGCATCTGCAGCAGATGGTATGCAGACGAAGGAAGCTAAAAGATGCTTTACAGGATTCGGCGGATCCAAGGTGCAAGTTACTGAACAAGTCAACATTAATGTGACTATTGACAAAGTCCAACGCGAGGCGACATTGTATATTGTTGCTGATGAGTTGCTGCCCTACGATATTTTATTAGGTCGCGACGTTCTAAAAAAACAACTATGACATTAGCCGATTTGTCAGCGCTGTTAAAAGTTACAGCATTGCCCGATGGGTCAACTTTAAATGGCCTACCCTGTATTTTATTTTCAAATTAAACTTTGTGGAATAACTTTTGTATTAATTACTGTAAATTGCCTCTCTCACACTCACTTTAACGCTCTGACTCTGTTTATCCTTCTATTACTCTCTCTCTCTCTCTTTTTCAAAAAAATATATTCTAAACGTATACTTACTGAAACGGAAAACGTAATTGTTCTTCTCTATTCTTCATGGTTTACTGAAATTTTAAAGGTTCTCAAGCTCTCAATATAAACTCTGTGCGTTTTGTAGACAAGACCTCGTCTCAAATTCCATTTAACATATCGCAAAAATGCTCAAATTTCAAAACATATGTATCTCAGAAAATAAAATTATTGCTTTGTTTTTTTTATTTTTTATTTTTTTTTTTTTGAACAACTCAATCATGATACCCTTGAAATTTTAATTAGTAAACCATTAAATCTAAGTCAGTTAAATCCGATTGTGCACACGTTGTCAATTTGTGTGGAAATACAAATTTTATCTGCATAAACCCACTCAAAAGACTCGAATAGCCACATAAGTCAACGCTCGGCTGCCTCGAACTTCCCATGTGGGAGTGTATTTTGTGGTTTTACATATGTTTTTTATTTTTGTATTTGCAGCATGTACAAGTATATTGTTTTTGTTAGTGAAAACCCGAACTTGACATTTTCACCAAAACTAGACACTGACATGGTTCACTAATTGCCACAGCGGATGACTGCGAACAAAAGTGCAACCGCATGCGGACGAGATGCCCACAAAAAGCAGACAACAAGTGCATAAACGAGCGTAGATTTGTATTTGTGTGTGAGTGTGTGATCGCTGTGCTATAAATCACCATCAGCGTGTAGGTAGCTGCCGTTGCACTCAATTCAAGTCGGCGCAACTAAAACCATTATTTTAATCAGGCAAAGCGCAACGAATATACCTACATACTAGTATTATTATATGCCTTGTATGTGTGTCCTCAAAGCGGTGCATCCAAGTTGTGTAGTAAATGTAAGTTGGCCATCATCAATGTTACTACCGCTTGCTGTAGGCAATTTATGCAACAAAGTTGCTGTTGTACTTATATACAGATGTTCGTATATGTATGTATATGTATAGTATTACTATGTGATTTCGCTAATAATCCATGTGTTTTAGTTTTTGTAATTTGTTGTTTATCTTTTTCTGGTTTTGCTTTTATCGATGTTTTGCGCCAAGATATTCACTTCTCTTCTGCTTGCCGACTCATCACGACAACCGTGAATTGTCAGTCCATTGAAGTCTACTGTTTGCTGTAGCGACATTCATCAGCATTACATTTTATCTAGATTTTCATGATCAATATAAATGTTTAGTTGCAGCAACAGTAGGAAAATGTGAGCGCCTTTTGGTGCATTTATGCTTCTGTTTAATTTATTTCTTGAGAACTCTTTTCTTCCTCCATATTTTTTGCTCTTGCTTATAACACAGTTCCAAAGCACTTTATGTGAAAAGTGGCCACTTTAGAGGGTCCGCAGTCTTACCAATTAAAAATAAATTAATTAATTTTATTAAGTTTTTGTGAAATTATGCTCATCTAAATTTTACAGATTTTAATATGTAGTCTTTAAACCCATCGTAAAATACTTCTTCTGGTGAAAATTTGTAAATAATATACATTTTTTAAATAAAAAAAAACAACAAACTGAAGAGGTTTGAAAAAAATTTAATTATATAATATTTCTAAAGGAAAGTTGCCACCTTTTATTTAATATATAAATTTAATTAAATGGATAAGATAATCAAATTATTACAATTTGATGATCTCTAAGAAATCTTGAAAAAATTTAATATTTTTTATAGAAAGTTTTAAAAAAAAAAGTTAATTAAGTTGGTCAGATAATCAATTAAGAAATCTTGAAATTAGAAATACCATCAAACAAGAGGTGCTGTACAATGTACAATGTTGCTACCTCTTAGAATATTATAGATGGAAGAATATGTAAATGGAGATCCCAGTGTTGAATGGTTTAGAGAAGACTAAAAATTTAGAAAGGATTTTTAAGAAGGTTGCCACTTGTTTAAAAAATTCGAATTATGCGTTAGTTAAAAATATAAAATGATTTGCGACATCTGAATAAATGTCAAATGGCTTAAGAGAGTTACATGGATTTCCTCGGGCAAAAAACATTTTTTTTTTAATTTTAGAGTTAGACTAATGAAAATTTGAAATTTTTGGAAAAAAATATTTTAAACTCGGCCCTTGCGACGTCATTTCCGGTCTGTCCTCGGAAAAATATGCGTACGCATTCGGTCCTCAAAGGATCTTCTAAAGTAGAAAAAATACGTATTTTAGTTAAAACTTTAACATAGAACTTGGACGAATGAAAAAAATTAAAATTATATTTTTGACAGACATTTTTATAAAAAAATTAAAATTTCAGAGAAAATTTTGCCACATTTTTTTCCAAATAGTAGTAATTGAAAAAAAAGTCATTCATCTCACCTGTTTGAGTATTTTATTTCAATCAAATTGATTAGGTAAATTAACTATTACACTAATTATTTCAAACTAATATTATTGAAGAATATCAAAATGCTAAAAGTATTGATTCAATTAAAATAGTAAAATAAAGAATAATGAAAAAAAATAAACACAAATATTTTCTGATAATCAAAGTCATGAAATTTAAGATATATATACATTTGCCTACTTCTGCCTTCTACTTTATTTCGAAGCATCTTTGTGCAAACTTATATAACCCATGCCGTCAATATTGAAAATTGTATTGATCACAACTGACACCAGACTTTCGCCGAAAGTAGTTTCTCCACAGCTTTTGAAGAGAAGAAATAAAATAATAAAAAGCGCTTAAAACAAAATGCATAAATTTTCGTTTATGGTCACTTAGGATGCTTTAATTGGCAGTTACAGCGATGTTATATAAAAATATAGGTAAAAGTCAATGGATATCGATTAAAAGCAAATCTAAATATGTATATGTGCACATGTACATACATATGTGTGTGTAGTACGTGGTGATTTACAGGTTTGCTCGTTTACGATTGGCATTGAGATTTTATGGAATCAGTCAAGCGCATAATAACAGAGCCGCTGATTTAATGTAAAGCATTTAAAAAGCAGTTTCAGCACAAGTGCAGAGAAGGTTTGAAACAAAGTTTAATATAAATATGGTTTACATATTTTTCTTACTTTTATTTACAAACTTATTTAAAAAGGCCTTGTATATCTTTCCGTTCACTCCCACTTTTGCTTTTAATTCAATTCTATTTTTGTTTTTTTTTTTTTCAACCCGCTCTCGTCTTCGTTATCCACTACCTGACCGCGATTTCAGGTTTTCCGTTTTCGTTTTCCTTTCCTTTTATTTTTACCATCTAGAAATAAATTAGCACATTTGGGCTGGTTTTTTTTTCGTTTTTTTCGCGTCGTCGCAAAGTGCGGCGGCACGCTTTTGACTTTTGCGCTAACAGGAATATTTTAGTGAGGCACAAGCGGTAAGACAAAACAATAACAAAGGTATGTGTATGTCCAAAAATCTGGTTTTGTTGTGGTTTACGCCTTTGGCTGCCCAACAGACAACAGCGGCATATTTTTTAACTTTTCGGCGCGTGTATTTCGCATGCCTTGACTACGTGAGGCGTGACAACTAATGAATTTATTTAAATTTGTTGCTTTTTATACCCTGAACAGGGTATATTAAGTTTGTCACGAAGTTTGTAACACCCAGAAGGAATCGTCGGAGACCCTATAAAGTATATATATAAATGATCAGTATGTCGAGCTGAGTCGATTTAGCCATGTCCGTCTGTCTGTCCGTCTGTCCGTCTGTCCGTCTGTCCGTCTGTCCGTCTGTCTGTATATATACGAACTAGTCCCTCAGTTTTTATGATATCGTTTTGAAATTTTGCAAACGTCATTTTCTCTTCAAGAAGCTGCACATTTGTCGGAACGGCCGATATCGGACCACTATAGCATATAGCTGCCATACAAACTGAACGATCGGAATCAAGTTCTTATATGGAAAACTTTCACATTTGACAAGATATATTCACAAAATTTGGTATATATTATTTTCTAAGGCAACAGTGTAATCTCCGAAGAAATTGTTCAGATCGGTTGACTATAGCATATAGCTGTCATACAAACTGAACGATCTGAATCAAGTTCTTGTATGGACAACTTTCACATTTGACAAGATATATTCACGAAATTTGATATATATTATTTTCTAAAGCAACAATGTAATCTCCGAAGAAATTGTTCAGATCGGTCGACTATAGCATATAGCTGCCGTACAAACTGAACGATCGGAATCAAGTTCTTGTATGGACAACTTTCACATTTGACAAGATATATTCACAAAATTTGGTATATATTATTTTCTAAGGCAACAATGTAATCTCCGAAGAAATTGTTCAGATCGGTTGACTATAGCATATAGCTTCCATACAAACTGAACAAATAGTTACTAACAGAAATGCACCTGTGAAGGGTATTTAGCTTCGGTGCAACCGAAGTTAACGTTTTTTCTTGTTTTAACTACTGAATGTGTGGACACTTGAATTAAAGAGCAGGTATTTTGAAGGGTGAACACTAATTACAAATTGGTTGTAATTTTTATTGTTAAAAGTATAACAACAATTTTAGATTTTTTTAATAAATATAAAGATATTTTTTTTTTTGTTTGCTGAAAATAAAACATATATTTTACATAAAATAACTTTGGCTTATTCAAATTTTTGTTTTTCAATTATCGCGAATTATTTATTTAGTAATTTTGGATTTTTCAACAAAGATAAGGATTAACTCATATTCCTAATTTATTTCAAAAGCGCCGAAATTTCTGTGTAATAAAAAATTTTAAATATAATTCGGTGTCAAAGCAAGAGCAAAACCAAGTTTTGACCACCATTGGCTTTATATTTAATTTTCTCAAAAATAAATAAATGTTGCCAAGATTTTTCAAGCAATGCTTGCAACTTTTTCTTCAAAATTTTGCTTTTATCATCAACAAACTTACGGCACATTTACAAATTTGTAAAGCTCATATTCAAATGCAAATGTGTTGTTAATCTTAATATAAATGCACATGCACGCTTTTGTCCTTAAATTGGCTCATATAAAAATTTTAATTGGTTTCCAAATTAAGCCAAATTTAAATTCAACGCAGGCACCGAAAGCACACAAGCAATCAAGCATTAAATAACGCGAAACAGCTGAACACAAGCAAGTTCGTTGCTTAAGTCTTTTGTAATGACCGCGCGATCCGTTTTTTTATGCTCAAGGCATATGATTGGCGTGATTACAAAAATTATAAAAAAGATGTCTGTTATATAATTTGAATAAAAATAAAATAAAATGAAAAAATAAAAATAATTAAAATTGGTTTCTTATATTAAAAAATATATAAATAATTTGTAATCAACAAAAAAGTAATAAAATTGAAATCAAATAAAAATAATTAAAAATCAAATAAAAAATATTAAATACAATTTTTATGAAATTTTGCAGAAAGACGAAGACTTTAAAAAATGCATGTTATAAAATTTAAAAAAGAAATAAATGTAATAAAATGAAGAAAATTTAAATAATTTAAATAAAAACCCAACTAAAATTAAAATAAAAATAAAAAATGTTAAATATAATTTTTACAAAATTTTTAAACAAAAATATATTATTATTTAAGAATAAAAAAAACTGTTTTTAGATACATAAAAAAAAATTTAAAAAAACAAATATTAAAAAATTGAAAAAAATTATTTACTTCTTAAATAAAACAAATAAGCAAAAAATAATAATTTTTGCAAACTTTTGAAGAAAATTGTATGTGGTTATTTTACAATAATAAAAAATTGTACAACTTAAAAGTAAAACAAAAAAATAAAACATTCTAAATTTATTGTATATACAAACTAAAGGCCCTCTCACCCACACTCTGTAATTTCAGCGCATAATACTTCACTTGTAAGCCTTACGGCCGCATCACACGCGTCACTTGTCGGCTTGGTCACCTCAGCTGTGCAAACTGACTTGGCGGGTGACTGACTGATTATTGACGCATTAAAAATGTTTATGTACGCTCGTCGTTACTTCATTTTACACCACCGGCGAGCACACAAAAGTCTAGCTTACAAGTAAAAATTAGAAAAAATGCTAAAATAAATTATGTGTGCCAAAAAAATCACATACACACATGCATGCGAACAACAATTATTCGTCAAAATGTCAGCATGCCATATTTTTTGGGTGTGTCTGCCAACTGCTGGCTTTAAGCTATTATTTACTGTGGTTTTTGTATATTGTATGTAAGTATGTAGAAAATATAAAAATTATATGCCCAAAAATACGGCTTGTTTTTGTTCTATCTAGTTTCTTTTTTTATACTTTTTGTTTCTTAAAAGTTTGCTGTGTAAATTTAAAGCCGTTCGTTCCTTTGTTGCTTTCACAAATATGGCAGCATTACATTTTGATTTTAATTTGTTTTGCGTTTGGCAGTAAAATAAAAAATATGAAAACCTTGTGAATTCTTATCAGGTTCTAAGTGCTGCTCATAAAAATGTGTCAAATTTAGGCATTACATATTATGTTGACCTTAAATATATTAATACAGGCATTCTCGAAAGCCACACAGCAATTAAAATATTTTTTTTTTGTTTGTAATTTTACAAAAGCTCAGTATTCAATTAAAACACATTTTTGTGTATAGACATATGCCGTGATTGATGTACCGGTTCTCAATTAAAAATACTACCAAAGTCAAGTTAGATATCGAAACCTTTTTGAAGTATGAATATTAACCAGCTGTAATACCTAACTTCTTGAACTGCAGTCTATATTAAAGGCCTTTACTTGCAGGAGTCGAAATGAACGATTGTCATATTTTTACTTTATACTCGGAAAAATTGAATGCTAGATACCTCAAAAAAACTCCGCTAATATAAGATCAAAATATTAAAAAGGCAGAAAGCTCCCCCATTTTTCAGTTTCCTAGTTTTTCCTTAATAATGTAAAGAAAAATTAATATCTCAGAGTCTCTACTACCAAAAAAGGCATGTTTTCGTTTACCTTGCCGTACAAAATTAAAGGTCACAATTTAATTATTTTAAAAAATGTTTTAGATTTTTTTTTTATGAATATTATTACCAGCTAATAAAAAGTGCGAAGTTTTAAAAAAAAATATTTTTGTTTTTCTTCTTATTTCGATTGTTTATACACCTAAAAATAACATTCTCAAATGTGATATCGATATCTAAAATAGTTTCAAGTTACGGATGTATCGTCTAACTCAAAAAATATTTAATTAAATAGCTTGATTATATTTATGTGGCAACTCTTTTTCTGTATAATATTTTACATATACTTGTATATATATTTTTTTTGATTTTTTTTTTCGGACCACTTTTATTTTTTTCTTATTCTTAGTCTGTCGTTAAATGTAGGGAATATTTTTTCATTCTCATTTCTCTTTTATAAAGTTGCTTTGTGTTCACATAGAACTCAACAAATCCTAATCCTTCAACACATAAGTCGCAAGGAGTGGTCGCTCATAAAATTAGTGATTTATTTGCCTGCCACTGATTAAGTGCCAGTATTCACCATCTTAAGCTACCTGAAACTAATGAAAAGCAACCAAATACATAAAACTTATTCTACGCACACTCACACACACATAAAAAATATATATAGGTTTGTACTTATATCTGCCAACAGCAATAAGTTCAGCTCCAATGCACCGACAAACTGCCTATTAAGCTTTGCAACAATTTAACGCGCTTGTTAGCCAACGCAACTAAAGTGATAAAAAACATTATTTGTATTTTGTGTTTTTATTATCAAAATTATTTAATGTTTATTTGACATAATTAATTTGTTTGTGGTGTGGCGACTTTAACAGTTTAGCTGCAGGTGCCAACAAATAAACGCTGATTGCCATTGCAGACTTACTGGCATAATATACCTCTTACCAGTTTCTATTCGTCAAGCTCTGAATAAAAAAGCTATCGCTTATTAAGTTGTTGTATCGCACTTTTATTAAACTACAACTATAAAGTAGATGTTAACGAGAGCGCTGAGTCATTCTATAGCAACAAAAAAATTGCGTAGGTAAAATAAAAACGCAAATATTTTTTAAGTAAAAACAACAACAAACATTGTTTAAAAATATGTTCGAACTTGTTTTGCATTTATTTTTGCTTTTTTGTATAAAATATTGACAGTTAGTGGTCGCACTGTTTGCTTGCAAGTATTTGTTGATTTAATTGAAAATATTAATATTTAATTTATACTGAGATTCGTTCACTTATTCACCCATTCATTCATAGTACAAGCACTCATCGCGTTCATTTATATACAAACTCTCAATCAGTTTTATTTAAATAGCTTCACTTCTAAGTACATATTCTTCAGCGCTCGCCTTCGCTTGTGTGGCTGTTTCGCAGTCATTGAAATGGTTTTGCGATTTAAGTAAAACACATTTTTGTGGGTTGGGATTTGATGGCAACGTATTTTTTTTATTTATTTATTTTTTTTTTTTTTTGTTATTTAAGTATTTATGAGCATGTACATATGTAGATCGAATTTGTGGCCAATAATGAAGTTTAAATTTTCATACATAAAAAAATATATCGCTTAGCAATGGAAAACAAAGCATAGCAAGTACCATAAGGTCAGATTGAGTTCTCAATAAAATTTTTGTATAATTAAAATACCTAAACTTATAACAAGAAAATTTTGTGGAATATTGCCAGAGGGGCATTTTTACATTTATCAATTTTTTTTTTATTAAAATACCTGAAGACAAGACAAGAAAACTTCGTGAACTTTCGATTTTCGAAAAGATGTTTGACCATATTTAAAAAATTTTTCATAACGACGAGAAAATTTTTTTGAAACATAGAGCTCATTTTTTGTTAAGACCTAAGTCGCTGCGCTTAAATATAGGCCACGTTTTTGCTATCAGAGGCTTCCTTAATTATTGTAAATAAGTAATCTATACTATCTATATTATATTATATTATCTATATTATAACTAACAAAACTGTGCAGAAAGTAGTTGTTTGAAAAATATCGAAAGTAAGTTAGATGAGCTCAGTCTTAACAATTTAAGTATTACTTCACCAAAATATAGAAAATAATCTTATAAAGAGAATATTGAAAGCTATATGTTAATATCCATCCAGTATCAAAATTTTAGTTTTACGCGCCAAAATGTAGGCAACGATTTTTATGTCTGGTTTGTGATGGTGTCATATAATAGTGCATAACTAACTTTAAAAGTAAATACATTTGCTTTCGAAAATTTTTCAATCGGATTTTGCTTTTTTAAAGCCATCTTCAAGTCGACAGACAAATTGTAAAGATGGAAAAATGTAAATGTGGTATTCTCTCAAATAAAAGAAAGTATAAAGCAAATTAAATCTGAATTTCTTTACTCCAAACTTGTTTACATTACCTAGACTGCGAATGCCTTTTTCACTAGTTGTAGTTTCAGAAATTCCTAATTGATTTCTGAGCCTTCCTTTCACCGCCCTCCTCTTCGAAAATGAGCACTCCGTCAATCAAGCAATTTCTGTGAGTCACGCCGTACAAAGTAATAATCCACGCTTTAGCGATTTAAATGTCCAAGTTGTAAAAATAGACACAAAAACAACAGCAATTGTAAATGCATTTAAGCAATTTACAGCTTAGCGCTTTATTTCGTCACTTCGTAAGTGAAAAACTATTAAAATTTTACTGTTAACATGCACAAAAAGTGGGTCACCCAGCGAGACAGGCACTTGTGTGTGCCGCGCAATATAGATTTGTATGCAGACAAGCGAGTGAGTCTGTAATAATCACAAATGTGTCACGCACAAAATTTCTGAGTTTTGTTTTGACTGTTTTTTTTTTTACTTGCGTGCACATTATGTGGCATGCAAATAAGTGGCAGCAAGTTTTCGTAGTTTTTGCTTCTTCTTTACTGATTCTTCCTCACTCTTTGTTTGCATATTAAAGACGAAATTAAAAATTCATTTTTACAACGCCAAACCACGTTTCGTTTTGTTGTTAAAGTCTTTTGCTCTTCCGCTCCCTCTTAAATTTCTTGTACACATGTATATTTTTAGTTCAACATATTTTGGTCAACTGCTTCACAAATGAGAGAAAATGTCAAAGCTGAAGAAATCACTAATTTCAATAAATAAATGTGGGTATGCTTATTCGGAACTCTATCAGATTATTTTTTTCTGAGGCAATTTTGCGAACTTACCACAAAGAAGATATAGTGTATAAGCTTTCAAAATAAGCATACATTTCACAGTCTCTTTAAGCTTTAACTCAGCTGCTTTCATTAATTTTACACGAAAATGGTAAACTAATAAATTTATATTTGCATATTTAGTCTGGCATTAAATCTGAATTAATATCAATGCTCAGTATAACACATGGTCGACCATGTTATGTAAAAATATTGCTTCAGGCTAACTTCATTGTGACTGCAATAGAAGGCATAACTAAATGTCTGAATAAAAAGTTGAAATTATTGATATTAGTTTACTTCATACACTTGTATTTTTATTAATTGATTTTTTAGTCCAGATAAGGACCCTCATAGTATGAAAATAAAAAATATCTATTATTTTTAATATCTCAATCTTCCGCGTGGTGTATTCAGAACTCCTCCCGATCAGGCAAACTGTTCACAAAAAATACTACTTGTGTATTATGCGTCGTTCGTGCGAAGCTATTTGTAAGAAGAGTCCGGAGTTATTGACAGACAACTCTTGGTTTTTGCACTACGATAATGCACCGTTGCATACTGCATTGATTCTTCGTGACTTTTTCACCAAATTTCCAACTAATATCGTGCCACAATCAACGTATTCGCTATTTAAATCTTTTGAATATTATTTCAGGTATAGTTCGCTATAAACTCCATTATCCCTGCCTGATTCAGGTATTTTGATACTAAGAAATGCCTCAATTGCCAAGGTTCAGTATGGGACGTATGCATGTACGTCAAGGGAGACAAAATATCGGTGAAACACAACCAAACTTCGGAACACAAGAAACATTGAAAGTATTGATAATGCCAATAAAAATCAAGAAAAAGCAAAATAATTGGTTCAGGAACGTGAGGCACACCTACTTCACTGCAACAGTATCGAATACATCCACCGCACATCAGCAACCGGTTATTTTTGTAAAAACAACTAAACAGTGTTGGCATTTTATTGCACCGGCATTCCGCAAAACTACACCGAGTCAATCCATTGCATTGGAAACAATCATTTGCTCGTGAAGTACGACAGAAAATTATCTGCACAACCAGACAGACAGTCCACCAGCCAGACGTCGGCGAGCACACCCACCTAACACAAGAGTGCAAGCATAAATATAGCAATGTAGATTAACGATTTTCCCTGTTTCGAGCTATTTAATAACTTTATTCGCCTAATGGAGTCTTGCTATGACAAAATTGATTTTTCTCTGTTGTTATTTGTGTGGTTTTAATTTCTGGGAAAATGTTTACCATTAACTCGGATTCTACATGTGCTCTTAGATAAGGCAACGACGCTGGGACTAAAGTGCTCCACGGCTATTTTAGGCGCCCGCCAACAAAGTCTCCACTTTCAATTGCTGGCACTCGTATCTTCACAATGTGTGTGTGTCTGTATAAGAGCTCTTATTGTGTATGCTGATCGCACTCGAGAGACTCGTTTAGCTATGGGCAATCCCAGTTACTTGTGATTTTATGCGCACGCCTCAGATTTCATGGCACAGTATTTTTGTGGTTGCTTAAAAATGTGAAGAAAAGCAGTTTTGAATGAGGCAAAAAACATTTTAAACATTTTGAAAAAATTAAAGCAATTATTAAAGACACCTAAAAAAGCGACTATAATAAAAATTTAAATAAATTAATAAATTTATAAAAAACACTATATTTTATTTCACAAAAGTTAAGTCATATTAGTTTTATTTTATTAAATAAATTCACAAACCTAAAAATAAAAAAAAAAAAATCTTTAAAACAATTATATTTTGATTTAAAATTTTAATTTTAATTAGCAAAGCAAATTTAATTGTTTTTAAAAATTACTTAAATTACTCAAATACTAATAGAAAAAGTAATTTAAAAAATATTATTGTATTAAATTACAGCTGAATAATGACTGCAGACGCGCCCCTTCTACCTTGACTTTGTCTTGCCGACTTTCTAACCCGCATTTGCACGTTCAAATTTTTACTTGTATATAAAGCTAATATGTATAAAATTATCCGTGTGTAATGCAAGCAGACAAGCCCATGTTTTACTTATAACTACTAGATAATTGTTATATCAATTTCATTTGTACGGTGGTACGTGTTTCTTTGTGCCAACTTAGAGTTAACGGTAATGATAGCCAAGTGCAACAGCAGCTATGCACACTCAGCTATAAACCTATGTATGTATGTAGATATAGATGCATACATATGTACCTCTGTGCTTCTATACAGGTTTCACGTGCGCACATTTATCAATTATTAAAACTCTCAAATGACGCCACGATTCGTGTATGGCAAGCATAATTATATGATCGTAGCATTGTATTAGAAGTTAGGAAAAAAACTTGTTCCTGTTTTCTTTTATTTTTAGTTAATATAGCTATTAACAAGCTTATTTAGACACTCAAAAAAACTTTTGTATGAATTTTTTAAAATGAAAGAAAGCTCTACATTGTTGTGTAAAATCTTTTGAGAAAATTATTAAATAATATTTTTTATTACTATTTGTTTACAATAATAAAATGAAAAACACTTTAAAGCTTCTTCTTCCATCCTTTACCACCAACTCCATAATAACAATAAATAAATGATGTCAACAGTGGCAAAACGCTTTGTTTACTAAGCCTTCAAAAGCAAATGAAATCAATACCAAAGTTAACGCTTACCTGACAGTCATTTTTCTAACTCAAGCTCGCAAAGCAAACAAAAGCGCTGACAAGTGTTGACTGCCTCTTTCACCGCTGTCTTTGTTGTTACCGCTGCTGATGTGACCGCATATCCCTTTCCGGCAGCTAAGCACTGCCATAATCGTCGTTTAGAAAGCAATTTCTTGATCAGAACATCATGTGCTTACAAAGAGAAAGTACTCACGTAGACAGCTCACCTGTTTTCACAAGCACTCACTCCCTCCCTTTCGCTCTTCAGTTGATTGTGAGTAAATATTGATAACCTGGAAGTTTTGTTGACATTTTCAATGTAAATACATATGCACTCAGGTGCTTAACCTCAACGCAGTCGCACGTCAGTGCTCAAGTGTTAAACGGAAGCGCTTGTCACTGCAGCTATAATTACAATAACGGTTGTTGTAATGTTGTTTAATGAAGTACAAAACTGAATTTACGAGAATTCAACAGAACGACACATGTTAATTTTATAATCTTTTGGATTTTCTTTTTGGAAGCTCTTGAGAAATATTTTGTTTTACATTTCCCACAAATTGAAGATTTTGTATGAATGAAATTGTCGATAATAAAATGAAATCACCAAAAACGGGCGAACTAAATATAATTATTTTGAATAATTATATAATTATTTGAATAATAAATATGTGCAACTTAAAAAAAATCCTTATTTTTTTATTTAAAAAATTCAACTATATAAATTTTTTGAAAGCTTTTGAGTAACAACATAGCTTGAAAAGCTTTGAAAGCTTTCAAATTAGTATTGATACGCATTAAACACTTCTTCCTCATAATTATTTAACACAATTTTTAAAACTTTCCCAAGCTTTTAAAGCTGAAGCTCACTTTCGCAACATTTTATTGACTTTGACGAACTGTTAAATCAAAAGTCTCATTTTGACTTCTATGACTATTTATAAATTCTAATAAAATTCAACATTGAATGTACAAGTTTAAAGCTTTTTAAGACCACAAAAGCCTTGTGGAATCTAATACACCCAAGAATATAAGCAAAGCTTCTCTAAACTTTGAGCTGAGAAAACTGCAGCTTCTAAAATTCTATGAAATTTTGATCATTATGTCTTAAAATTCATACAAATAAAGCTTTTAGAGGTCACAAAAGCTTTGTGGAACCTTTTTTTTTTTTGGGTGTTTAAAAACATTAAAATACTAAAATCTATCTAGAAATCTCGAAAACCACTTGCACATCCCCACCAATAACAACTCTCAGATCTACAAATTTCGAAAGCTTTATAAAATTTCATTTTAAATACTTAAATAAAAATAAAACTTTTTAAGTTAACTTTGAATTTGCTATTGCTGTAACCCTAACTGGCTTAGTGATTTACATAAATATTTGATCTAACGCTACACAAATGCTATTTCTTGTTTATTTTTATGAAGCCAGCCAGACACAGCTCTCATTCTATCCATACTCTCCCAAACAAACATAAAGCCTAAGCATATTTCTAAATCAATATTTATAAATCACACTTACATAATTAGCTTGGACAACACATAGGTAGTTTATAGAAAGCGTAGACATTCACTTGCTCTCTATCATACTATCTGTTCCAAAGCGGATTCTGCATAATTTATAAGCCAAATAGAAAGCGCGACAGAAATAACAGTGGATATCTATATATACATACATACATATAAACAAATCTGCTATATATCAGCGAGCCGTTTGTACGTTTGCTCATTCGCCAAATATTACTACCTACGTCATTACCTTCTTTACCGAATTCTATAGCCAATTCAGCGTTGCTTTCTCTGAGTCGCTGTGCTTTTGTTAAGTCGCTGTGTGAATGTGTGTCATTGTAGACTTTAGCGCGATCGCTGCACAGTGATAAGAATATTTCGTTGGTTTGTGATAAATTTCATTTGGTCACGATGCCATTTTATATTTCGCCATTGCGCAGTTACTGCTTAAACCAAAAATAAATAAAATATAAGCACTCTTTTCCGCCTCTGCTGATCGCATGCACTCTATTTGCTTTGCTTTTGCTTTCCCCAACATTTGGCGCATCTCCCGTGCGCTTCCCAAACTGTTTTACTCTCTTTTTTGTATTCGTTTATACATGGCTTTTATTTTATTTTGTTCTGAACTTATATTGCTTGCGTTTTTCACCTACTCAATTTGACTTATAGCTTTTGCAGTTCAAAGTGTTAAAGTGTGCAATAGGTCAATGCGGCTGCTTAAGTTTTTTGAACAAAGAGAAATTGGTTAAATAGCAAGTAAGTGCATAGGAAGTGGAAATGTATGAGTCATCAGATAATGTGGAAGAACGGCCACAGTTAACAAAAAAACCAAAAGTACTTCAACTATTATAAAAATATATTATAAATATATCTGTACATTTATATTTATTTAGTATATATGTATGCCGCCCACTTATGGACAAGTCCCGTGCCGCATGCCACCGTTGCGTCTAATGTCAAATCACCACTGAACATATTCGTCAACATGAAATCCACTCATTCGGCAAGTCAAGCGCCGTTCCACCAGCTCATTGAGCAAAACTTATATACAAATACTTGTATGTATTTGCAATATGTGTGCGTGCATATAACGCGTTTTTGTGTATTTTTTGTTTTCAATTCCCAACAGATTTATTGCACTAGATAACGGTACTTACGTATGGAAACTGCAACATTTACCGCAATTGACCAGATTCGTTAACTTGTTTGACAGCATGCATGCTAAGAGCATATACAAAAATTTAAAAAATAAAAGAAAATAAAATAAGAAAAAAATTATAAAAAAATAGAAAATAAAAAATTTACAATATATGCGTATATGTACATATGTATGTGCAACAAAATCAAAAAAAAGTCGCGGTGAAAACGTACAGTGCCACCGAAGCGACGCCTCAGGCCTCAGGCCACAGTCGGCTAGCAATTCTCCAGTCGCACTGCGTTCGGCCTGCTGGCTTAGCCGGTCGCCGTAAACGCCTGATCGATTACACGATCGAACTGGTAGTGCCGCTACTGACGCGCCACCGTAAACGCTGAGTGCGGTTTAACCTGATTTCCGCAGCTTTTTCCCAATTTTGCATAAATTATGCGCGAATTTTTTTTATTATTACACTACCATTAAATTTGTTGTTGTTGCAGCAAGTGAAGCAAAGAAAAGTCAAGAAAATGTAGAAAAAGCGTCGAATGTTTTTGTTAAGGCGCTTCGTTGCTGTCCTTTATTATTATTTTTCCTTATTCTCCGTTTTGTTTTGTTGCTTGTACGGACACGGCTGCATTTAGTGACAGCAACATTTTTATCCGCTTAAGCCTGCCATGTAAATCGTAGCTGGTTTTTGCTTTTTTGTAACTCATTCGAGTTAGATCTTTACACTTGCATCTGCGCCCACAAACGCTCCCTCTCTCGCACCCTGTATCGGCGGCTATTTCTCCTGTGGCTTCTGGAGCTCTGACTCGTTCACTGTCGCCACAACTCAATTCCCTGCTGGATTTAGTTCGGCAATTATTTTAGTTTCAGTCAATTTAAATTGGCATTTCGGGCAGCGCGAGCAACTTTTCCGTTGTCGTTTGCTGGCAGCGCCACTGCGGCGGTTCATTAGTTACTGTTGCAGTTATTGTTGTTGTCTGCGGCGTGCTCACTAGTTTTTAGACTTCGACACATTCTTGTGCCTTTTGCAGTTCCCAGTAATTGCCATTTGAGCAAATGTTGAAGATGTTTATCGTCTGCAAGGTTGGTTCCAGCCAACTAACAAGCTAAGCCTTGGCTGGAACAAGTGGATTTTATAATTAGCGACGAATCTTGCATGCGAAAATGCCAGTAATTGATTGGGTTTTGAGCTTAATGACCAAATTTGCAGATATTGATATTTTAGTAGTTAATTAAATTAAATTCAAATCTAAGTTTATACTAAAACTTTAATTTAAATTAATTAAAATTGAAATTTTATATACAATTTTAAAATTAAAACTAAAAATTAAAATTAAAATTACAATTAAACATAAATTTAAAATTAAAATTAAAATAAATTAAAAATGAAATTTAAATTAAATTTAATTTAAATTAATTAAAATTGGAATTTTTTATAAATTTTAAAATGAAAGTAAAAATTAAAATTAAAATTACAATTAAACATAAATTTAAAATTAAAATGAAAATAAATTAAAAATGAAATTGAAATTAAATCTAAAATAAAATTAGAATTTAAATTAAAATTAAAATTAAAAATATAGTTAAACTTAAAACTAAAACTTAAAACTTGAAACTTAAAACTTAAAAAAAAATTAAATTTAAATTATAAATATAATTAAACTTAAAACTTAAGACGTATAACTTAAAACTTTAAACTTTAAACCTAAAACTTAAAACATAAAACTTAAAACTCAAAACTTAAAACTTAAAACTTAAAACTTAAAACTTAAAACTTAAAACTTAAAACTTAAAACTTAAAACTTAAAACTTAAAACTTAAAACTTAAAACTTAAAACTTAAAACTTAAAACTTAAAACTTAAAACTTAAAACTTAAAACTTAAAACTTAAAACTTAAAACTTAAAACTTAAAACTTAAAACTTAAAACTTAAAACTTAAAACTTAAAACTTAAAACTTAAAACTTAAAACTTAAACCTTAAAACTTAAAACTTTGAATTTAAAGCTTAAAACTTAAAACTTAGAACTTAAAACTTAAAACTTAAAACTTAAACCTTAAAACTTAAAACTTAAAACTTAAAACTTTGAATTTAAAGCTTAAAACTTAAAACTTTAAATTTAAAACTTAAAACTTAAACCTTAAAACTTAAAACTTAAAACTTTAAATTTAAAACTTAAAACTTTAAATTTAAAGCTTAAAACTTAAAACTTAAAACTTAAAGCTTAAAACTTAAAACTTAAAACTTAAAACTTAAAATTTAAAACTTAAAACTTAAACCTTAAAACTTAAAAATTAAAACTTAAAACTTAAAACTTAAAACTTAAAACTTGTCAAAACGGACACAAAATAATTCAAGAAACCGCCAATGGTGAATAGCATGCAATTCTAACGAATTGCAGAATAATTACTCGCTTACAAGCGTGCTAATTGCTGAAAGTGTGTAAAAATGTTATGCTCTACTGATTTTGCCACTTTTCACACTTTCACATTCGTTATACTCGTAAGCTATTTATAACAATAATCTCGTGCAACATACAGACTTGCAATTTCGATTTCACACAAAAATAGACACTTATGAAGCAGAATTACATACATACAGATTTATGTACATATGTACTCATTTCACTGAAATGAACAATTAACAGCATGTAGGTCTATATATGTGATTCATTTGCGTTTCATTGTCTGTGCGTTTGACCAGCTCGCATGACAGCCGCTGGCGTTGACACACATTTTTTCCGCTCGTCTAACTTTGCCAATTGATTTTATTTAAATAGCGAATTACTTTTTCCAACACTTTTTGCCTCTTGCTCTCTGCGGTTTGCCAGTGTCGCTGTAATCGATAGCGGTGTAACCGTTTTGTTTACCATTTAATTTAATTTTAATGAAAACGCATGCGATAAATGCAATTATACGCAACAACTCTCTCGGCCCAAAAATTTTCATGTTCATTAAAAACTCGCTTTTATTTTTAGCTTGTAAATTAAAAGCTTAAATTTCACTTGAGGAAGACAAGTTACCCATATTTAATATTTTTTATCGATACTATAAATGGTTTTTAATGGAACCCAAAAAAATATATTTATATAGAAAATTTCGAAACACGATATTATATCTATAATAAACAAATTTTTTATAGATTATGATATACCTAAATATATACATACAGGTGTGCCTAAAATATGTATATACTATGCCCAAAAAATAAGGTGAATTTGAATTTAAACTGCGCGCGTCGAAGAATTTGGAGAATTATTTTTTTTCAGGTTGGTAGTACTGTCAGTCATATTTATGTCAAATTTCATGTCAAAATACTCATTAGTGTTTGAGATACTTGTCGTTTTGCGAGCTGCTAAAAGTTAGTTTTTCGTTTATTGCGATGTCGAAATTTGTGGAGCAAAGAATTTGCATTAAATTTTGTTTACGGAATCAATTTTCTGCTGCGGATACGTTGAGAATGGTACAGAAAGACTTTGATGATGAGGCTATGTTTAAAAAAAATGTTTACAAGTGGTATAGTGAGTTCCAAGCCGGCCGTGAACGTGTCGAAGACGAAGAACGTCCAGGGCGAACATCAACCTCAACCGACGAAGCTCACGTTTAACAAATCAAATATTTGGTGTTGAAAAACAGTCGATTAACAATTAGAGACCTTGCTGATGAAGTTGGCATATCGAAAGGCTCAGCCAATATCATTTTGAAGGATGTTTTGGGCCTCAAGTGCGTCAAATCCGGACTGGTACCGAAAACATTGATTTTTTTGGAAAAAAGGCATCGCGTTGAAGTGTGTGAAACGATGCTTTCTGACTATCAGGGTGTCATGAACTGCATTATAACTGGCGATGAGACTTGGATCTATGCTTACGACCCCGAAACAACCGATCAATCGAGCGAATATCGTGCCAAAAGAGAGCCGAGAACAAAAAAATTGCGCCAAAGTCGCTCAAAAATCAAGGTCATGTTGTCTGTTTTCTTCGATTATCGTGGTGTTGTGCATTATGAATTCCTTCCAACCGGTCAAACAGTCAACAAGGATTATTATTTGAACGTTATGCGTAACGGTATCCGCCTAAAAAGGCCGGAATTGTGGAAAGACAATTCTTGGTTTTTACACCACGATAATGCACCATCCCATACTGCCCTCGTAATTCGTGATCATTTCGCCAAAAACTCAACCCATATCGTTTCGCAACCACCGTACGATATTCACCTGATCTGGCACCGTGTGACTTCTGGCTATTCACCAAGCTCAAAAGACCGCTCCGGGGACATCGTTTTTATACGATAGAGGAGATTCAAACCGCAGCGAAGACGGAACTGAAGGCCATCCCGGAAAGTGACTACAACCAGTGTTTCGAAGATTGGAAAATCCGTTGGCTTAAGTGCATTGCACCGGGAGGGGATTACTTTGAAGGGGATGAAATTGATTTGAAAGAATAAATAAAGAATTTTAAAAATAAATACAATGTCACCTTATTTTTTGGGCACCGATGAACTTATAATACTTACACACCTTTTGCAAGTAAGAATCGAAAAAGTTTTTGATTGTTATTCCGATTATTAAACCAGTATGAAATATATTATGGAATTCCAAATTTTTAAAAAATTAATTATTCTGTGCATTAAATTTTATAAATGCCCACTTTCTATTTAACGACAAATTGAGTTTTTTCCGACATGTAAGTGGATATAACCCCATAAAAACATATATTTACGCAAACTTTTCTTTGAAGCATACAAATCTTACCCATTTTATATATAGGAGCATAAAAACTAAGTCTCCTCTCGGCAAAAACATCAAATATATCACCGTAAGTGCTACTTAAGTCACTGAATTGCACACCAAGCAACATTAAAAGCCAATGAGCCATAATTTTTCATTTGCTTTATACAAAAAAACAAAAACACACGCAAACACAAAGAACTTGTAACTTTACCGCCAACAAAACAACAAATAGGAAGAAGAAAACACACATACTTACATATTCACATCCACATTTATATACACAAAGATATATCAGGAATGCACTGTTAAGTAATTTATATATCTAGCCAGCCAATGGCAATGTGCTGGATATGCGCGCATTCATTAAGAAAAATTACTGTCATTGCGAGTGCCGCACACATTGCAAGCAAATGTCACTGGATGTGGCAGAGCGACAAGCACTGGTGAGGTGCTGGCAGCCACTGTTGTTGGACAACAGTAAACAACAACCGCAAACAGAACAACAAACAGAGAGAAATAAAACAAAAATAACTAGCAGACACCGTTAGGCACATTTTGACAGCTGCTGCACCTGCGCAGCCTGACATGAGTGACGCGTTGGCAACAGCAAACACCACAACAACTACAAAAGCAAAAACCCGTTGAGCTAATGCAAAAAGTGGCTTGGAAGTGATCGCAGCAACGCTGTTGCATGCGAATATTTATTTAAATTAATGTGCAACATTTGCTGCCGCGTGACAACGCCATTGCCCAAGGAGTGCTGGTGGAAAAAGCTTCGCATGCATATTGGCGCATCTGCTTAGTGGAAAATGTCGAAACCCTATTAAAATATGAGAAACAATTTTTTTGGATTTTTGTTTTTAAACTTCTTGCCGTGCAAGTTGCCATACTCGTTTCGGCTTTTGACATGAACTCACCGAAAAGTAGGTAAGCAGCGCCAAAGCGACGCTTCACACGAACCAAAGCGCAATGCAACACACGAACGGAGCACAAAGTAGTGGGAAACAATGGATTTGAACTTTGACCTGTAGCATTTTTGTTTTTTGACTTTGATTGTTATTTACAATGGAGTTGGAAAAGTGTTCTGAGCTGGATTAAGTTATGGGCCTCAAGGCCCAAGGGGGAGGGGGGGAGAGACAGGTGTAAAAAAATGACGCATCCTGGTGACATTGATCCTGACACTCCTGGCGGTCTGAAAAGATATTCTTAATCAGTAAGATGCTGTTATAGTCCCTACCTCAGCGAATACGAAAAATTTTTTTTTTGAAAAATAGCGACTGCCTGAAAATAAAAATCATTTTTTACGCTTTTTTTGAAATTCCTGAATTTTTTTAAAATATTAAAAACAAACTTTTTGACACGATGCTGGTAGGAACGATAAAGGATTCCATAAAGAAGGTTCACACAAAATTTCAAGTAAATCGGTTGTATAGAACTTGAGATAATGCCGGTACCGTGTGGAAAAAGTAGTGTCGAGAAAAACGCGTTTAAAAAAGTGAGTCTACCTACCTACCAGGCTAGGTACTGCGTCACTAAAGTAACTGTAGCTCTTAAAATAATTTTAATTTTTAAAAATCCTTTGGAGGATATGTTCTTAAGGGTCTAAACTTTAAATATATACAAAAAATCGAATTTTTCAAAATTCTAGAGTAGAATACCCCCATAAATGTCAAATTTCACGGCATTAACTACACATCAACGAAAACACTGACTACCCACTGGGGCATTGTTTTTATTTCCAGCTTAACTTTTTCTATTATTTTGCGATTTCTTGTTTTGCTCTTTGCTGCTCTGGTGCCACAATGCGATTATTTATGCATGCAGCAAAACGAGGTGACACGAATGTATAAACCAAAACAAAATCAAGCAAATAAATAGATGATGCCAACAAGAGCCAACATGCCGCTTTGTTGCATTGCAGAAATGCGATTTTTACGGCAGAGATGCGCCTTTGCCACAAAATTTTTAGTTGCATGAATATTCGTTCACTTAGCTGCTTGTCTGACGTTACACTAAAGCGCCGCAAACGAAACTATTTACTATTAATTAACCGTTTGACAACATCTGCACAACAAAGCGCCCAGCAAATGCGGTGCCAGTCAATGTCAGCAACAACGAAATTGAAAAGTGCAAAGTTAAATAATTTTTAATGAACTGTATGTAATATTTTGCATCGAGTTTGTCGCTTAAGTCTTTCGTTGCCGGTTTTTGAATTTTTGTATATTTTATTTTAATATTTTTTCAACATATTTTCTTATTTTGGTTGAACAAGTTGGCTTCGTGCCAGGTCACATTGGCCTTCAACTGCAGCCATTCAGCTGTTTATCACAAGCCAAGCGGCAAAACAACTTTCAATTGTGGCATGAATGTGAATAACTGCGATAAACACACATATTTAACGCTTGTGTCCGTATGTGTGTTCATAATCGCTTAGGTACAAGTGCAATAGTTAGTAAATTAAATTGTTAACTGCTTTAACAACCCAAATGCGCTGACAATGCTGTCACTGACACTCGCAAATGAACCACAAATGATGTTTGTTGTAATACTCACATTTATGTAGTTAACGTATATGCCACACTGTTTTTGTATGCCGCAAATTACATAGTCAGCAGACCTTCATGCCTTATTATCTTCTGGCAATGCGTGAAATCGAAATTTCAATTATAATTTAGTTAGCCGCTTAAATTAATCTTCTAAGCCTGAAGGCACTTGTTTTGCACATTTGTTGCTTCATTACTTTAGCCAAACTAAAAACTAAAACTTGTTGAAAGATTTCATAATACCTTCGCTTAGAGGTTCTCTGATGTGATGCAAATTGGTCAATTATTAAATAAATTACAAGCAAAAATGCTATTCAACAAAATATTAGATAATAATACCACCGCAAACAGCTAAAATGTTATTTGTATGAAAAATATAGTTCTATAAGCAAAAATTGATAATATTTCAATATAAAAACTTTACTATACAAGTATAAGTACTATATATGTAGATCACGGGAACTGTAAAACATTTTAGAGCTTTCAAATTAACACACTTTCAGAATTTGTGGAGTCTCTTAGTAGTTCTGTTTATGACCTGTTAGACCATCAATTCTTCAGCTGTCGTCAAGACGTATACCGCAGCTAACAAAAGATGCCCTACCCACTTGGCTTGGGCATGCTCTTTATAAAATTAATAAGTTCACTTAAAATCATTGAAACCCATATTTGCGTAGACAATTCAAGGAGCAAGCGTAACATCCCGGGCACAGTGGTCCACAAATCGACTATTCTATAACCAGATCATATATTGCCTACTGAATTTACACTTAACCCTTTCATGACCGATATTGCCTAAAGGCAACCTTGTACATATATGCTTCTAAGTCCCATTATTTCAATTTCTTGACGCGCGGTTTTTTGCATTATGTACCCTGGTATATTGTGTAGACTTACAGTGAATTGTTCTATTGTAAGCCATGCAAGGGTTCATTCAGTAGACGTTTTTCTTAGAGTGAAATTGTCAAGATCGCGAAAAAAGACGTTTAGGCAAAAGGTGTTTAAAAAGATCAAAATTGCTGTTTTACTGTAAAACCAAGGAAACAACATAAATAAATAATGGTAACATAATTATTAAAAATGAAAATACTATAAATCATTGGAAAAGTGTTTAGTTTGTTTACAATAATTTTTTAAAAGTGCTGTTGGCTATCGGCCTACCGAACCAGGACACGTAGGACTTTGAAATTTTTATCACTTCATACTTGAGTTAAGACTGACATATATCTGTCCTAAAATATGTTTTGGCTCCGCCCATTTGAATTCGGGCAATCATATCTTGGACTTCTAAAATCCTTCACTGAAAAGCCGTTTTCAAGAATTTAATTTCCTTAGAATAAAGTGTTTATAGGACGATATCGTTATCTGCGTTATGACTTATTGGTGGTATTTATATTTTATTATATGACGACTATAGGGAGCTGAAATTCTGATCGTTGCATAAATCTTTGAAATTTTAGAGTTGCGAAGCAAACAGATCTGCAGCAAGCATGTATTATGATCCTTTGTCAAGTGTAAAAACTTTTAGCTTACATTGTGTTTCGAGAAAAATTTGGTAGAGTGATTTTTTACGAAAATATATTTGGTATTTTGTAGTAAATGAAGGACTACATCTTTGGTGATATTTTAAATTTTGAGCTGACTTAACAAAACATAATGTTTTGGCAAAAAAATATTACGAACCTGAAATATTAAACATATATTAGATTAAGTTAATTTAAGTTAAGTTAAGTTAAGTTGAGTGGAGTTAAGTTAAATTTAGTTAAGTGAAGTTAAGTTAAGTTACTTTAAGTTCAGTTAAATTAGGTTAAGTTAAGTTTAGTTAAGTTAAGTTAGGTTAGGTTAAGTTAAATTAAGTAAAGTTAAGTTAAATTAAATTGAGTTAAGTTAAGTTAAGTTAAGCAAAGTTAAGTTAAGTAAAGTTAAGTTGAGTTAAATTAAGTAAAGTTATGTTAAGTTAAGTTGAGTCAAGTTAAGTGAAGTAAAGTTAAGTAAAGTTAAGTTAAGTTAAGTTAAATTATGTTAAGTTGAGTTAAGTTAAGTTGAGTCAAGTTAAGTTAAGTTAAGTTAAGTTGAGTGGAGTTAAGTTAAGCTAAGTTAAGTGAAGTTAAGTTAAGTTAAGTTAAGTTAAGTTAAGTTAAGTAAAGTTAAGTTAAGTTAAATTAAATTAAATTCGGTATTATAATAACTTAAGATAAATTAAGATATATTCTATTATTTTATGTATTTCTGTAAACAGTTGTCCCAATAGTAACTTTACATAACAAATGCAAAGAGTTATTTGCAAAGCATAGCCTACATTCGGGCGCTTAAAGTAATTTGGTGGAATACCGAACTTTATAACTGTATAATACTATTATTCTCTAACAATCATACGATTAAACTTCTGGTCAATTCAACATGTTTCCTTTGAATTACAAACTCTCTCATTACACTGTATATGAAAACCTGTATATATATATGTAGTATAAATTGAATTGCATCATTGGGTGCAAAATTGCTAATTAATTCAATGACACTAAATTACAGTGGAGCCAATTAAAAAACAGGTGTTGGTGAACTAAAGCACGAAGACGAGTTTTTCATTTTTCTTTGGAATGCATTGCATGCTTGTATGTATTTAATTAACATAAATGCGGCGAATTCCTAACACAATTTTCCACACATCAGCTAGACAAATATTTGGGTCGCTGGGTCTTCATTAGCCAGTTGAGGATAATATCCGTTATTTTGCGAAAGTAGTTCAACAACTTCGATTCACACAATTAGAAATATAAAGAACAAATAGAATCAGGTGTGTGGATGTGTGTAAAACGCTTGCATCTTCCAGATATGGCAACAACTAGAATTTCTACCTTACAACGAAGATACGTTCGAAAAAAGTTAAGAGCAATATATGATTGGCAGCTTGCATGTGTGTATGTGTGTTTGGCTCAATGTGTTGTTGTGCATATGCAGAGTAGATTGCGGCTTTTGCAAGACAGCAAACCAATTTAGTGCAAGCTGGAGTAATATGATCTGGCTTGTAGTTGAATCGTCAATGCCAACAACATTATTGAGTGGCAGCAGCCAAGTAGCTGCCAGCCTGCCAGCTGACGCACGCGGACCCCAATAACACTGAGCAACCAAAATTATGACAGCAACAACTACACTAAGCTAGTGCACACCACCACAAGATTGTGCTGCTCGCCCATAGCGACAGAGGGCGGCTGCTGTGGTGTTGTTGTGCAAAAATGCTAAGCTCATGCCAATCCGCCATGCGAGCGGCCGACACTGGGTGGAGTTTGCATTGCGGCGCACAATTTATTATATTATTCCGTTGTTGCTGTTGTTTGCATATTTTCCGCTTGCATTTTTCTTCGTTCAAACTCCTTTTCATTGTTGTTATTACACGACGGTTGCACTATTTACTGGCCGTGGCGGTGTTGTTGCAAGATGCTGACTGTCTGGCTGGCTGCTAGTGGTTCTCGGCTGATTATGACCCGTTATATTATGATTGCATTCTTGCTGCCACAATGCTCAGCCTCCAATGCCCGCATGGCAACTCTTTTGCTCTATTAAAAGATCGGTTCAGTGCAGTGTGGTGCAGTTGAGCTCTGCGCTGAGTTGGTAGTGTTTTTATGACGTTATTGTTGTTGCTGTAGATCTGAGTTGAGTTGTTCTCGTTAAGGTTCAATTACAAGGAATACGTTCGCTGTGGCTTAAAAGTTTTCGTTTGCTATTTTTATTGTTGCTGTCTGTATAGCTTTTCTTACTGTTCCTGCGTTATTTCTTATTTTTTTCTAGACTTCTGTTTCTTTTATTCTACAGAATTTTTTGTGTTTGGAAAAAAATGTTGCAACAGAAGTGCTGCGCTTTAATATTTTAATGTGCTTGTTGCTGGCATGTTGTTGTTGTTGTTGGTTTTGCTGTTGTGGCTATAATGATCACCCAAGATGCTTAACCTTATTATTTTGATGTTAACATTGAGTTCTTTGGACACCGTTTCCGGGTGGTGTTGCAAGTAGCTGTTATATGCTCTGTTCTGTAATGCTTTTAGTGTTGTAAAAAGCATTTCGCTGATAATAAGGGGTGTTACGGTTTGTTGCCGTAACGTTTCATTAATATTGCTTTCCTCTGAATTTTCTAATAAGCAGTGTGAATTGATCGCAACGTTGTCTTCGTCCGAGTTAGAAATTACTGAAATTGTTAGAAAAATAAAGGGTATGTTGGACTGGTCTTTGCAAACTGTAAACCCAAAAAGTTCAAACATATTTATTTGTAGTTGAAGTTACGTTAAAAGTTAAGTTAAGTTATGTTAAGTTAAGTTAAGTTAAATTAAGTTAAGTTAAGTTAAGGTAAGTTAAGTTATGTTAAGTTAAGTTAAGTTAAGTTAAGCTAAGTTAAATTTAGTTAATTTAAGTTAAGTTGAGTTAAGCTAAGTTAAGTTAAGTTAAGTTAAATTAAGTTAAGTTATGTTAAGTTAAGTTAAGTTATGTTAAGTTAAGTTAAGTTAATTTAAGTTAAGTTAAGTTGAGTTAAGTTAAGTTAAGTTAAGTTAAGTTAAATTAAGTTAAGTGAAGTAAAGTAAAGCTAAGTTAAGATAGGTTTTGGTTTGATATTTTTTGCGATTCTGCAAACATTCTTTGCAATAGGAGCAAAGTCACATACCCAAACGGAGTTTCTTTAACTACTCAATTGTTGTCTGTTGTCGATAAAACTGTGCCAGTGATGCCATCAGCACCAAACATATGCAACCGATCGCGATTGCAACACTTAGGTGTTAATGATTACTATTGAGGCGAACATGGGAAACAAAAAAAACCAAAACGTACTCATCACGGGATGCGCGAAATTAAACCGCAGTAATATTACATACATATGTACATGCGACAGTAAGGATAATATGTGCTCAGCGATGAAAGCGTTTGTAAGATATAACCCAAAAAAAGGAAACAGCTACAGTAATAAAATAATAACAACAAAGCGCTAGCACTTTTGTTGTACTAAATAACTGAACAACATGTTGTAAGGTGCAGCTTCAACACTGTGCTGAAAAGTTCGTAGTTGTAAGCTGTATGTGGTGTCCTCAGGCACAAAAACAAAGGTGCTAAAATTGGTTGCAAGTCTCTAAGCACATACACATGCACTTGTATATACCCAAGCGGATGGAGAAGATCCGCCTTCTACTTATTCTTTGCCTCAGCGCAACACGAGTTTCTTTTCCCAATTCATTTTATTTTCTATATTTTTTTTTCATGCCAAATATTTGCAGCTTCCACACACCCAATTGCAACACGACTCATAAAACCACACAATCTTCTTTCTTTATTTCATTTTATTTATACCTCCCGAATGTTAAATCATTTTTAATAAACCGAGGCATTTAATTACAAGCTAAAATGTTCAAACTATAGAACTTAGCTTGAAAACAACAAAAACAAACAATAAGAACAAAAACGTACATACAAAACATCTTCTTTATTGCGCTCGAACGGTAAGTGTCTGAACTTTGGCTTTGCTTGCGTTAGGTTGCTGCCACGGAAATCCAACCGCAAGCTAGTGTTTCGTGCAACTTTTCATAAGTCAACGGTGAACGAACAGAAGTGGCACAACAGTTAAGAAACTAAATTTTGATCATAAACTATGATGGCTAAGGTGTGAGGTGGCACTTATGGAAGGGGAATTCTTTTCACATAATTGTAAGATGGGTTACCATGGTCTAGATAAAATTTATACTGATATCCCTAAATTTTTGAAAAAAAAATCGCAGAAAAAAATTTTAAAACCGAAAGCTTCAAAGAAACTTCAAATAAAAGAATGATATTTTTTTTTATTTGAGGATGTTCAGTTGTTGGGATCTGAATTTAAAATTTCAATGAAAAACCGATTTTCTAAGATTCTTATAACTCCTTGCTGATCAATAGCTGTCCACTAAGCATTAGAGGGCGATGAATCGGGTAGACCGTGAATTTGAATTTTTCTCTCTGATAACCAGAAAAAATATAGATAAATGTTAGGCGAAGGACCTTCCTGTTACAATTCAGAAGACATACTTCGAGAGATTTTCTTAAAGGAGTCTAAGAGCCTAATTTTCAAAAAACCAAGCGATGTATGTATTCTTAAGACACAAGAACTCGGGTAAATTTAATTAAAAAAAAAAACTAATTTTATGATCTTGTGCTTTTTGCGGAATAAAAATTCGAATCCACTTCTAGCTGCTCTAAAAATATAATCCAATTAGACGTAGAATATTCTTAATAGGCACCACTGAAACATATATATCAGCTTACACCCAACCTATTTAATACTTTCTAAGCATTTTACACCAACAATGGTAGTAAATCTGCAATTCTAAGATTTCAATCTAAGTGTAAGTTTATCGCGCTGCCTCGTTTGCGCATTACGTGTTGCATGCCGCTTGACACACATCGCCAGCACCGATGGTGAATATCGGCACAGCCACAGCAGCTGCAACTCACATCGCGTTGGCCACACTCTGTGCCCAATTTGGTTCACTCGGTTGTTTTCTTTTCGTTCTCCGATATTCTTGCTGTCGCAAGAAAGCTTCAGCGCACGTTGAAACGCTTGCTTTCACATTTTCCTTCTTGCTGCTGCTGCTGATGATGACAGGCTGACAGGCCGTACATGCAACATGCGACGGCGTGCACGGCTGCACGAGTGAGTGTCGATTGGTCAGGTGCAACAGACAGCAGTCAAGCCCCCGGCACAACAACAACAACATCATCACTAACCACGAGACAGTGGCAAAGCAGGAGCCAGTGGAGTCGCTGCAAACCGTTATGCACTGTTATGTTGCACATGCGAAGCGATGCCAAAAGGAAGTGGGAGAAAAAAGCATACAAAGAAGTAACAGTTAGTAAAACAGTGGCAATGATCGCCGTTTGCGGGCTGCTCTTTAGCGCTCAGCGGCTCTGCTGTCGGCCAAAACAGGACGCCGCATTTGTTGTGTCTCGCGCCCTTCATTTTTGTGCCACTTTGGCTGCACATGCTTGTTAGCTTTTTTGTTGATTTTTATTTTGTTTTTGTATCTGGCAGCATTTGCTGCCGTGCACTGACAGTATAACAGTATACAACATCCGCCACTCGTTTTTTCAGCTTTCGCTGCCTTAAATTTTTGTTAATATTGCTTGTGTTGTTCTTTACTCTTTTATGCCCCTCAATTTCCTAGCTCTCCTCCCTGATCCTGCTCGATAATTTCAGCTGTTTGCGCTTGATTTTGCAGCAGATACCGTAATTGCCATATCAAATGCGCGAAATAGCAACAATGTATTCGTGGAAACTTCGGTAGGCTGCTTACTTTGCTTTCTGAGTAACTAGAGTTGATTGCCAATGTAAAGCTTTTTCTTTTTGATAGCAAAGTATGAAGCAGTCTTCCAGTGGAATAAACCTAAAACATGTTTAGTTAGTTTTTACGAAACTAGTGCTTAACTGGTCCAAATGTACCTAGTACCAAACTTATTCGAATATGACTAGTTTGTAACTAGTTCGAATATTACTATATCTTAAATAAGACTTCAAAAACGTAAGCATATTACATAAGTAAACTTTTTTTTTATTTTTTAAAAATTGAAATCGTTGCCTACATCTAGGCTGATTTAAATTAATTTTTTAAGAGTCATTGATAGCTCTGCTACTGGAATGTATTGCAAACCTTTAATTGATATTAAAAAACGCTTAATTGTAAGAATTTTTTAAACTCGTCGCTACTTTCCCCAGGTCTTGCCACAAGGCGCCGGCCACACATTGATACCTTTCTACACCAACACACAATTCTGACTGCTCTCATATAGATTATTAAATTTTTACTATTATTTTTATTGTTTTGTTGCTATTGTTTTTGTCAAAACAGTCACCGCTTATGCACAACGGTCGCATTTATGCACCCTAAATGGTTTGCCACTCTTGACCATATTCGGTGTGGCATATCATTGAATACAAATAACTTTTTACAGTAGGTAGATGCATGCAACAACAACAGCAATAACACATAGCAAATGACAAAAACAAGAAAGTCTTGGCATTACAATGCGCGCACTGAGTGGCATTAACGATTAGCGTTGCAACGCTGCCGCCGCTTTGAACGGCTTGAACAGCGCAAAAAAATGCCTTTGAATTCACCGTTTCATGGGTGAAGTTGCATAAATGCAAATGCAAAGTAGCTGCCAACAACGATTTGCTGCATAATCGTTGGAAAATAAGTTGGAGCTGGAGAGTAGTGGTATAGAATATGGAAAAAATAATAAGAGAAACAAAAAAATAAAAATAAAAGAAATAATAACAGAATAAAATAGAAACAAAAATAAAAATAAAAAAATCATAAAATGAACAAACAAAAAAATCAAAAATTATAAATACCCAATAGAAGTTGCTCAAAAAATATTTCCTTTGAAAAACAAAAATTAAATAACAAAATTTTTAAAAAATCTTAAATAAACAACCTGCAGAATTTAAAATTATAATTAATAAGTGCTCAAATACAAAAATATTTAAAAATTATTTTCTTTGAAAATAAAACACGCTCACTTATTTTGCGTTGAAAACCAATTGGAGGTGAATGAAGTTAATAAAAATAATAAAAGCACCTGCCGACCACCTACTTTAAATTGATTTATTATTTTTTTTTTGTTTTTAAAATATTTTCATTCTATTATATAACTTTGTGAATTTACATGTTATATGTGCATATATATATATATACCAATATATATTTTAATAGATATTCAACTGGTTAGCATAACTCAAAAGTTCTTTAGTTGTTGGTTTCCATGCAAATTGTTTTTATGGTTTAATTCAGACCATTTATAACCGTTGACAGGGTTTATAGTTTACATAATTGTCGTAAACAATTCGTGCAACATGTTCTTAATTGTTTGTAAAGTAATTTACAGCATAAGATAGTTAACTGTGTAAGAGTGTATTTTTATTATAAACTCAGTAGTTTATTCGAATAAAACCAAAACACGAAAAAAATTCAAGCACTAACCAGTATTGCATATAACAGCTAGAATTACCATATATGGCAACATATAGTACTTTATCGTTTTGTACTTGAAAATTTACCAGCTTCGCAACCGCAGTTAAGTGGTGATTGTGCTGTCCTTGAAAGTGCATGAAAATGTTCCATAAAATACTCACGAAGACGATAAAAAATATTTTTTCAATATTCTTTATATATTTTCTAGGGCAAGAATTTTGAAGGCGTGAACTTGCTTACAAAATTAACAGGCTGATTTACAAATGATATTTAATACTACTTTATCTCATGAAAATTATTTAAATTGTTGGAAATTAGGGTTATAAAATTGATTTTCAACAAATTTTGCTTAAGGGGGTATTCTAGTCTAGAAGCATGAATTTCAGGTAATTTTTAAGGTGTTGTAAAAAAAAGGCGATTAATATTTTTACTATCCATTTTTTATTAGTTATTTATTAATTTTTGAAGAGTACAGAAAAAAATTAAAAACTAAAAAAAGGAAAAAAATTTCAAAAATTATGAGGTGACGAAGTGGTCCACGTGACCATGCCCATGATTCCAACCCTCCTAGTTATCTGAAACCAAAAAAAAAGATTATTTATCTAGAACAATGTCGCAATGGTCGGAACTACGAAAAAGTGAGAAACAATTTTTTTCACAAAATGGCGACTGCCTGAAAAAAAAATGTTTTTTTTTGATCACTTTTTCTGACTACTTCGAATTTTTTAAAATAATAAAAATAAAAATTTTGGGATGGGGCTAGTTTTAACCATAGACAAGACTATAAAGAAGATTCTATAAAAATTTCAAGTAAATCGGTCGAGTAGAACCTGAGAAATCGTGGGCATCATTTCGAAAAAGTCAGTTTTGTGAAAAACGAGTTTAAAGTTTCGCGTTCTGGCCGAACCAGTTTGGATGCCGGGTCAGAAAAATGCCTATATCCTCGAAAATAATTTGAATTTTGAAAAATCCTCTTGTGCACACATTCTTGAATAGTTAAACTTTGAAAATATAAAAAAAATTTCGATTTTTTTAAATTTCTAGACTAGAATACCCCCTTAAATGTGCAAAGGCTTAACTCTTAATCGCAGAACATATTTATGTATGTTATTTAGAGTAACATGCTTCAGCAATAAAAATAAATTCAGACGGTTAATATAAATAAATATTTTATTAATAGTTATAAAACCGACATTTACAGCTCAATCTTTCCCATTTTCGATGAAAATTAAGTTTAAACAAGGCAGTTTCATATTAAAAACATTCTGTTTCGAACTTTAATATGTCCCTTAAGACCAACCAGTTTATAATATAAATACTAAAACTGATTCTACTATCGCACAAAAGAGTTCGCTTAAGTGATTTTTTCGCTCTTTATAATTATTCCCCAATAGTTTCGAAAATTAGTTTGGTCAGAATTTAGATATGTGTAAAAGAATACAGTTCGTATAATTTTGCCATGCATTTCAAAGAAATGGAATATCGTACTTATAACCAGAGCTCTGACAACATCGACTTCGATCAACTGATCCTGCAATTTATTTCAAGAATTATTCGTATAGTTGCATATTCCTTTTACATTTTTCCGCTTCATACATATTTTTTACAGTTCTCTTCATTTATATTATTTAATTATACATTTCTTTTACAACAATATATGTATTTATAATTTATTTGTTTTTATTTACTTTTGCATTTTAGCCACACAATGTCAGCGCCACACATTTTTAGTAGAAGTGCAGCAGCAAGTACAGCGCGTGCATTATTATTCTTGTTGTTGCTTAGTTGTCAACGTATTGCGGGTATTATGGGCAAATCACAGCTGTGCGAAGTTGAAACGGGACAAACGAATATTATATTGGATATTGAAGAGAGTCGTGGTGATTGTAAGTAGAAAATTATGATTTTTTTTTTTGTAAAAAAAATTTAAGTTAGAATAAAGATGAATATTTTTTCACTTTCTATAAGTTGATCTAGCACATAGTTCCACCATATATACGTACGCCTCTCGTTATTAGCTTTTACTGTCCAAGGAATTCTCTTGCGATTTTTCCCTAGAAGATTTGTAGTCTGATTTGGGCCTTTTAGCATAGCGTCCATGATGATCATAATACAGATCGAATTATGGTTTTGTGCAAGTAATAACGATAATTAGAACACTTATTCTCGATAGTTCATATCAGACGAGTTCGCTGCTTACGTCTTTCGCAATATATGGAATATATGTATTTCCCACGTCTTTGTTGCTAACTTGGAGAGAAGTTAATATATTTTTCCCGCATATGATATTCAAAAATATAAATAAAACGTCACAGAGAACTATAAATATAGATATGATCATATGCTAATTCCGGTTTTGTGGCAATTTGCAGAGTTAATTAAATTTACAAGCGAATTCTACCCACCAGCAGCTGATTACCACGTTCGCATGCCACTGCCAGCTGTGTCCGCACTGATGAGCCAACTCCCCTAGTAATATAATTAAATGACGGTCATTTTTCTTCATCATTTTCTGCGCCAGACACAGCAGTCAGCGCTTGCATTTCATAGCATATGGTTGTTGCTTGGCAGCGCAAAAATAAATCGTTTGCTTGTTTCATGGCGAGTTTTTTTTTATTATTTACTTTTATCGCAAAGACTCCTGTAGATATTCGCAAATATATGCCACATTTTTAGTAGAGCTAACAAGCATCATTAATCAAAATGGCTTTGAAATGTAGCAGCGCACACGCGTGGGTCGATAACACCACTAGAGGACAGCAGCCAAAAGAACTTACATCCATGTTGCAGAAGCTTCGGATTTACTTAGTCGCAAGTTGTGGTCAACACTTTTTATAATAGTTATAATCAAATGCATAAACGTAAAAGGTGTATAATTTGCAAGCAACGCGAGTTAACTCTATACTTAATAATTGGAAAAAAAAGTTGCGTATACACCCTGGCTGACCCACAGCAAAAGGCCAGTCATAAAAATTATCGCACAAAATCAACGCAGCTATTTCAACTGGTGCAATTTCATGCAGCAAATGAACTTATCGCACATTTCTAATTTGCAATAACAACAACAACAACTATAGCAACAGCTACTGTCGGTCCATCTCATAAGTTGCTGTGTTGAATGAGTTGCTGAGCCGCGCCAACCGCCTTGCCACTATATCAGGCTTCAATAAATGAATCAGTTTTATGGCTATTTCAACAAGTAAAACAACAAAAAGCACAAAAACAGCAAAAACAACAGAGTTAAATGGCGAATGCACAAGAGCGAGGCAAAATATGGCAACATAAATGTTTATATACGCTGATGATGATGATGATGCCAGTTCTTGGCTACACTACAACAAAAAGTAGCAGCAGAGCCGGAGTGCTATACACATTAAGTTGCACGTGACGCCATTTAAAGGCGTCTACCAATTCACCGCAATTGCATTTGCAAACGCCAAGCACACACACACACTCATATATGCTTACACACAGTCCTACCTGCGTGGCACCTTTCTCGTGTTGCTTGTCGTCTGCATATCGTGTTGCAAGTTGCCAAGTGTTGTATGTTCCAACTTTGACTCGTATGTTGCAGATTACGTGCGTGTCACTGCCGCCACTATTATTAAATTGTTCTTGCTGCTCGTTGTTGCTATTATTGTTTGCTGTTTCGCTGCAGCGATTGTGTTGCGATAGCAAAAGCAGATCAATTTACTTTTATGCGCCTGCCATTTCACTGTGGCAGTTGAAGGCGAATGAAAATAAAAATCAATAAAAGCATCTAGTCAAAGTGTTATTTTTCCTAGCTATTCTCGCTTATGCTTCTTCGCGCTGCTCCTTAATTGTTGTTGTTTTTATATCCTGCAGCAATTTTAGTATTGAGGGCTGTTGATTTTGTGGCACTAAGATACAGTGTTTTGTGCTCATCAATATACATCGATGTTTGGCCTTGGAATTTGGAAACCAGTAAAAAATTTCACTCGAAATCTTAAAATATAACTTGGTGATACATATAAATTTTAAGCCCCTGACTCTTTAATTTCATTGTTCAACATTTTTTCCTCAATTTATTTTCAGTATGAAAGTCTACATTTAGGCGCTTTGTACTAAAAAGCCAGAAAAAACTCTAATTGCAGCATTGTTGAAAACCTGCTACAAAAATAAGGACAAGGAAATTCTTTCAGCACCAAAAAACATCAAGTCCATTCTCTGAAACAGCACCAATGCTGCTACTGTCATTCAATGAATAATCGAAATTAAAGGCAGCGTTCTTTTTTATCTTAGTACTCTATAGTACTCTATAGTTTCTACAAATGACCAAAACAATCAGTACTCAAGTACTCCAAGTTCGTCTTAAGAGTTTTGAGATTTTTTTATTTAATTATATTGCCTACATTTAGGCGTGCTATGAAAGAGTAAACCATTTTTAGCGAAGACGCACTCCAAATTAAGTGTAAGGGTTTATTTCTCAATCTTTAGGAAAACAAAAAATATCATACAGTAAACTCAAAAATCAAAACATAAGCGTAGATAAAAATTTGGTTTTTCGGAACAATATGATTTAACAATTTAGCTTGTCCTGAGCATAATATTTTTGACGAATTTTAATTATATTACTATTCTTTTTAATTACCATAAAAATTAAACGAAATATTTTATGCCTACATTTGGCAGTACTCTTCAATATTACCTAAGGAATATTCTTAGCAAAGTTACCAACCTGTTACACAACTATGGAGGTAGGAGAGCCCAGAATATAAAAAAAAAACAATATGGGTGCGCAAATGAAATGAAATGAAATAAAAGTTAATAACGGGAGATTCAAACAATGTTGATTACGCTTTATAATACTAGATTTCTAGACATTTAAAGATTATCAGCCCCTAAAAGTAGACTTTTTAAAACATATAAATTTCATTTACTTCTTCACGCTTATTTATTTCAATAAAGAATAAGCTATAGTATTTCAATGCATGTATTTCATGAATATCAAAATCCTTTAGTGATCCTTAATCTTTCACCGCGAGCTTAAACAAATGACTATTTCCTCAATTGCAATTCAGTTTCGACTCACCCAATTATACCACAGTGCGCAGGCGCTACCTCGCCTGGTTCATCTACTTTTGCATACATTTTGTTGCTGTTTTGCTTGTCCAGCACACTAACTTTTGCGTTGTGCCGCCTTTATTAACAAAGAAAAATCGTTTTAAAACAATACTTTGATTGTTATGCCATTGTTGAGTGCTGCAAGAAGATATCGGAAAAAGCAAAACTGACTACAACAACAGCAAGTGCTGCTAGCTGGTATTCAAAGTCATAGCAGGCAGCATCAGCGCGGAGATCTTCAAATTTATTACAAGTATTAGTTTTATGCTAACACACATGCACACATATTCAGCGTTGCATTTCGTTTTTGCATCACCGATATTATTGCTTGCCTACCTTTTAACCATTACAATGGAAAATTGAATAAGCCATCGGCGATGAAATGAAAAATATTTGCGCGATTGCAGTTAAATTAACAATTGTTTTTATAGAGTTTGCAAACACACGCGCACACATATATATATATAAGAATGTTCGTGTTTATATAAGTATGCCATATGCTTCCATCATCGGTGCTGCAGTAAAAGTTATAAAAAAGTTATAAATGTTGCGATCGCCATTTGCTGTGCTAACACGCATACACACAAATATATATTTTCATATCACCACATATCTGTATATTTCTACTTTTCTATTTAGTTAGCTACGTGAAAATTGCTTTGGCATCTCTCTCGGCCGCATTTAGGCGCCCGCTTCGCTCACATTGCCGCAAGCGATTTTAAAGAAACGTGCCACAAACTGGGAGATATTTAATTTTTCATTGTTTACAGCGAAAAATCGATACCATTTTTCACTTTTTGCTTATATTTTTGCATTCGCTATTTACCCATCGTGCAACTGGCACTTTCGCATTGGTTTCGAAAAAGTAAACATATATGTAAAAGAATTTCCTCGTATTCGAATTTCCTTCTCGTATGGGAGACTTTATTAGGCGTGCTTCAACCGCAAATTGAAAAATAAAAAGTGAAATGAAAATAAAAATAAAAATACACAGATTTTAGTTTTATAATGAGATAATGATGCTCTCAATACCGTTATACTGTTTTATTATGCCCACACGCAATGCCTTAACCACAATCTGTTTTCTTCTAAATTGTTGGAAAAGAACTTTCCGTTAATACTAGGTGCTTTCCAAAGTAAACAGGACTTTTCGAATCTAATGTCCGCTGGTGGCGCCATCTATATGTCGACTAGAGCGAAAGAATCTTCTGTCTTTATCGATTGTCCAGAGAAAATTTCATTTTATTTCATCATCGTCGATTGGAAGTGAAGTCATTGCGTTTCAAGTGTCAGTAAGTTTGTGTTATCGGTGCGAATATGAGCTTTGAACAAAGAGCCAACGTTACATTTTGTTTCGAAATTGGTAAAACTTTCCCATCCCGTAGCAGAGTGCACGAGTGGTCGTGAGAGCATAAATGAAGATCAACATGTGATCATTGGAAATTCCATCGAAACTGTGCGTGAGTTCATCAAAAATCAGCGGAAATCATCATTGAAATGGAATTGAACATCTCAAAACATCGATCGAGATCGCTTGACGCTTGTGACCGATTATTTGATCAAAAATCAAAATTTGAACATTAACCATTCCCCGAATTCACCTGATGTGGCACCGTGAGACTTCTTCCTTTCCGGAAAAATGCATTTTCCTATGAAAGGAAAGCGTTATGCAGACGTAGAGGCCATTCAAAAGGCATACTGGCGGCCACAACGGCCAACGAGCTAAAACACATATGCTGTATTGAAGCAGAAGGAGAATATTTTGAATAAATAAATTGATTTTGACGAAAAAACCATTTGTTCTGCTTTTATTTAAGTCCTGTTTACTTTGGAACGCACCTTGTATATCGAGTCTGAATATAGATAATGGCTCTCCAGTTAAAGTGCTAACTGCCTTAAATTTCTACTAGAACTAGTTTGTTGCATAGTTCTAGTAGAAATATCTGACTGTTTTCAGTTTACCTGAAGAGCTCAAAACCAAAATTCAAAATTCTCGACACTTTTTATTACTAAAAGCCCATTTTTCTAACTTTTCTTTGTTTCTGAAACACAAAAAATTGTTGAGACCATCTCTTTATTCTTGGGGAAATGTAAAACCTCTTTTATAATTACTTTTTTTAGAAAACATGCAACTATTTACTATATTTATGCAGTATTGCACCCAGGGTCCAAAAAAATCTAAGAGTGGATATTAAATCATAAAACCCAGTAGCCAGTTTTGTATTTCACAAGTTCACAAATACTACACTTACATATATTTCAGTATTCGTTTTAACTCCTTTTTCAACATCAACAATCTTTTTACTACACTCTTGCGAGAATATAATAAAAATATCTATGGACTTACCACAAATGTTCGGGTAATAAATACATCGAACGCATTTCTTCGTATCGCTGTTTGATTGCGCGCTGACACTGTCATTTGGTGGGCCAATAAATATGCGTTGCTCGTCGTCGGCAACAGTGTCCTGGTCGCACACACGTGGCAGACTACTGAACATGAAAGCAAACTCAGTGCGTTGCAGTTGCAGCGAATGTGGCGCATTAAATTACACATTGTGCGCCAGCGACTCGAACGGTTTTGTCAGCACAGAAATTATTGCTGCACCAAATGGTGGAGTGACTCGCATTACAGCCAGTCGCAGTTATCTCCACGTACACACAAATATATTGCAGGTATCGGCGAAATGCATAAATAAGGCATTCCAAAGTGCCAAGAGTACGACGGTTGCAAATAATTGTAATGAGAATGTTACACAGTTGCAAGTTGTACGGAGTTCTAAGTTGTGAGTATTTGATAGTTGGTTGCATGATGGAGATATTGGATATTTGATTCACTATTTCTTTCTTCTTTCTCGGAGGACCTGCAAGAAATGTTCAAACACGTTTTTCCAAAGAACCTCAAAATTTTTAATTCTTGAATTATTCTAGCCGTCTTTCTAGCGACGTTCTCACTGAAGGCATTTTGTGTAAATACAATTAAATTTGATAGGTAGTGCTCTCTGCATAGCTGAGGTAAGAGTCCAAAAGTCACACTTTGACTCAGCTTAGCATTGTTATTGTTGTTTATGAGCTTTCATTAAGAAAATTTTTTTACATGAAATAGGAAGTTTTGGATTTGGATTGGGTAAAAAAACATCAAAACTTTTTCAACTTTTGTTTTATGTGTTTTTTGGTATTAATCACCCTAAACTTTCAAATAATTTTTTGTTAAAACTATGGTAGTTGAAGCACATAATTTTGCAAAAGCCTTGACAAAAGCTGACCATCTCGAACGTCATAAAAGCTGTCATAATTTCCCTGGCGCCACGTTTAGCGACCAATGATCTCTAATTTACGGCGGCAGCAGAATATTTTTGTGCACACAACTCACTTTCGTTAGCAAACTAATGTTCCGGAGTTCCATCGCGTGATACAGTAGACTTCCACGGCAGCGCCACCTTCATCCACTTACTGTCGCCTCTTTTGTATTGCTTCGTAGCTAACCATGTGCTCATCGAAGGCGAAAGAAAAACTACACATTCATAACATAAATGCACAGAAAAAAATTACTTCTTGTCTCTTCTTATTAGAAATGCAAACTACGGCTGTGTTAGTTAATGACTACTGCGCTGACAGCCCCTGACTGTGGTGACCGCCACCAGTGTGGAACACCACCGTTTAGTCTTTGTTAACGTCATTGTCATTAAACACTTTCGGGCACGATGTACATGCCATGTCGTGTTATGCTGTGCTGTGAATCAGTGTTGGACTCATGCCCTCGGCTGGGCAGCCAAGTTACTGTCCTCACCGTCCATTGGCGCTGTCTTTTTATAGTTGTCGGGCTATCTCTTGGCGTTGCATGTTGCACCAGCGACGTGGAAATGAAAATTAAGTTGAAGTTGAAACAAAAGTTGCATTATATCTTAACTGCAGCAACAGCGTTAATATTCTCTTGAATGTAATTCATCTTACACATGAGCTTGTAACATGTGTTGGCTGCTGTGTAAATTAATTATTTTCAATGCAGTCTGCAGGGTTTTGTGTATTATTATATTTGAAAGGATCTCGTAGATTTTGAAGCCCTTTTTAAATAATCAATGTCTATCTTTTCTGAGTATAGTCAAGTGAAATTAGAATCATCTCCATTTATAATTTTTAAAATTGATAGCCTCGTCTTTTTCCTACAATATTAAACGCCTTCAGAAAAAAGTTTAATCCCCTTTTGAATCATATTATTTTTTAAATCTCACGAAATCTATAAGGCTCCATATAGGCTGCATTAGTTTGTTTTTCTGGCATCCGTTCGATAACTCATTTTAAGACGTACTGAAAACATTATTTAATTTCATAGATAATGCTATCTAAATGGCTAAAATGAGAGTTGAAAAACTCACCCTTTGACCCAGCTAAGCGATGTTATTGTTACTTGTGAGCTTTAATAATAGTTTTTGAGTTTTCATGGCAGCTTATTGTGTTTTCATTGTAGCTATTGAGCTTTTACCGTAATTTATTGAGCTTTTCTTCTAACATAAAGAACTTTCTTTTTAGCTTATCGACTACCTTTTACTTATCTTTTACCACACTTTATTAACCCAGCTTAGCGGTGTTATTGTTGCTTAAACTTTCATTAAAGTTTTTTCAGCATTCATTGTAGCTATTAACCTTTCAGCAAAAAGATAATTTTTTGTTGCTTATTGAGCTCTCATTGTATCCATTAAGCTTTCATCTTTTACTGAGCTTTCCTTGAAGCAAAAAGAGCGTTTTTGTAGCTATTTAGCTTTTACTATGCTTTATTGAGCTTTCTTTGTAACAGAAATACTGTTTTGTAGCTTTTTGAGTTTTTACCACAATATATTTAGCTTTCTTTCCAGAATAAAAGACCTTTTTTGTAGATTATTGAGTTTTTACTATAATTTATTTATGTTTACTGAGCTCTTATTTTGGTTTCTGGATTTTTGGAAAATATTAAATTTCAATTCCTTTAGTAATTCTTTTCTGACAGTTTTATATAAGTTAGGTTCCTCTAACGAGCTTTAATTATTTTCAAGTCGCATTTGCATATATCTTCAATGTCTCAGCAGTTATTTTCTTCTGAGTGTGATTTTTAAACGATTCGTTATAAATTTAATATAAATCTTTCATACGAGTATAAAGCGATTTATAACAAATTTTAAGCAACATACCTGCATAAAAATATCTGAATTCACCCACTGCTCCCATTTCAATCATCTCGCTTGCAAGCAAGGCAGTCATTTTTCGTATTGCAAGCACCAACAATCACTTTCGTATTTAAACTAAATAGCATTTGCAACACTTGCTGCCATGGCGGCACCGCCCTTCGGCCGTTTGGAGAGCTTTCATTAAGATTGTTAATTTAAGATCTGTGGCGTAATTTAGTTTGCCACGTAAGGAAATGCTGCAGCAACGTGCTGCATGCAGTTCTAGTATAAATATAATCGAGATTTAAGTATATATGCATCTGTGTGTGTGTAAGTGTATATGTGTATATGTGAGGGTGTGTCCTTTTAATGCGAGGAAACTGCAGCGCCGGCGATAAAATAGTTACGTCGCATTTAATAGACACCGTTGCTGCGCGCAGACGCTGCTAACAAAGGATGTATGTTGCATGTATGTGAAATGAATCTAGTATACATATGCACCTGTGTAATGAATAATGACATGTTGCATGCATTCCAACATACCGGCATTCATATTTCCTGCAGCATGCCACAAATAATCAACAGCACAATGCAACAAAGGTGCATATTAACTACTTACAGTTATCATGTGTGCATGTGTGCGTGCTGCGGTTTGCGCTTCATAAAACTGTCTCAACGTCCATCATTCCAAAGCATTCAAATTTGATTTTATACTTGCCACAGACATAAACATACACTCGAATCTGGCTACCGCGGCATCAACCCGGCAATTGTGCATGCAGCGAGGTAGCTAAATTTCCATCAACGGAAACACAACTCGTCGCGTAATTATATTAAATGAATTGTGCAACACAAGCGTGGCAAGTGCAACTTGGAATCATGAGCAAACGGGGCAGCAAAAAGTCTTTATTTAACAGAAAACGCAAAAACAAAGCTGGCAACCACAAAAAGTAACCAACATTAGCGCAGTGGCGGCTCCGCGGCAGCTAGCAACGCGTAATGAAAATCTTTGTGGCATCGACACACACACACACATACACATACCTAACAACCACTTTCTGATTGTGGCAGTCATTCCTCGAGACAGTCGCGGCTACTAACGTTCCGATCAAACTGTCCAATGTTAGAATGTCGGGACCGCCCTTGCACTGTACGCCAACCACCATTTAAATGCCACCAAGCGGCTGTCCATTGCCGTCCGTCCGCTGCAGGTTGCATTTTGCTCAATGCCTTTTTCCTCTGGTAATTACAGTTGCTACACCTTGTTGCAGCTTCGGTGTGTATCTCTCCGCCGTGAGTGCTGCCGTCAAAGAGTTTTGCCTCAAAGACGCCCTTTACATAAACCAATTGCAACATCTGCAGCGCGCAAGTTGCAGCAAAGCATAAAAGAACTCAAGAACTAAGCATAATTTGAATCAAAGCAAAAACCATTGTGGCAGCGCAAAAAGCACAGCAGCCGCAACAATAAGCGCGCAACACTGTGCTGACACAGCCACTACTGTTTTAACCAGCGCGCTGTTGCCCGAAGCTACTTGCATGTGTTCACTCACAATCCTCCCTCCAAAGATCCATCGTCATTATATTTCAAGTGCTCTTTAGTATTCAGTGCAACAATTTCTTATTTTATGCATTTTTGGACACATATTACAATTGTCGTTGTTGTTGGTTTTGTTTTTAGAGGCCAATTTTCAGCACAAAACGCGAGCGCCTATTCCTTCCTCAGCGGCAGCACTCCTCGTCGGTGTGTCATTGCTCTTTTGCATCTCTCCTTTTTCTTACTTTTTGTTGTTATATTTGCGGTTGTTGTTTTTACATTGGCTTCCTCATCGCTGGCAGCAGATACTCTGCTGTTATTACGGATCGAATATTATTGTGTTCTAATGCTCTGCCGTCTGTTTGTTTGTGCTTTTACAAGGTGTGTTCCAAAGTAAACAGGACTTAAAAAAACAGAAAAAATGGTTTCTTCGGCGAAATCAATTTATTTTATTCAAAATAGTCTCCTTTTGCTTCAATATTAGCTTTTTGCTCGGACCAGAAGCATGTCGAATGAAAGTTTTTTTATCTCGTTAGCCGGTAAGGCCGCCAGTATTCCGGTGCAAACCTTTTGAATGGCTGCATCACTCTCTCCTTTCATGAGCAAATGCATTTTTCCGAAAAGGAAGAAGTCGCACGTTGCAAGTGAATACGGGGAGTGGTTAATGGTTAAAATGTGATTTTTGGTCAAATAATCGGTCAGAAGCGTTGATCAATGAGACGGCGCATTATCGTGAAACAACGTGTTCGAAGTTCATTTTCTCACCGATAACAAAAACATACTGACACTTAAACGCAATAACTTCACTTTCAATTAATGAAATGTCATGAAATTCTCACCGTACAATCGATAAAGATAGCAGATTCTAACGCACCGGTTGACATATACATAGATGGCGCCACCAGGTGGCGCTAGATTCAAAAAGTCCTGTTTACTTCGGAACGCTTCTTGTATATGAGTATGTGTGCCTTGCCGTTGGCTACACATTTGTTTTATTTTTGCTGTTTTTGTTTTATGCTACATTCTTTTTTACTCCTTTTGCTACTAGTTACAAATTGTGATTTTAGCTTCAGTTTAAGTGTCTGATATAATGATTACAATTGTGTGGCACGAATGGGAAGTTGCCTTGGAATGGGAAGCAAAAAGAAAGGAGGAATTCGTTAGATAGTTGATAAATGAAATAAAGCGCAATATTAGCAGGTAATGTGAAATTAAAGCAGGAGGCAATAGCATGTACGAAGAGTACAAAACACAACTTAGGGATGGGCGAATTTCAAATTATTTACATTCATTTTTGCTTGAAGGCTAAAAATTCTAGTCTCACTGGTGCATTTCTTATAGTATAAAAATCTAGTCAGTCATTTTGTATTACAACTATATGCTATACTGATCCGACATCGGTGGCTCCGACAAATGAACAGCTTTTTAAAATAAAAAGACATGCAAAATTTCAGAAAATATGTGATTGAGGGACGGCATACGCATATGAAAGTATTTTCAAAAAATGTTATAAGTATTTTTTTATATTTTTAAGAGCGAAAGTATTCCCAGAATTTATTAAAGTAAATTAATATAAAGTTTCCGAATCAGAAGTAAGAGTCCATAAATTATTACGTTAATGATAACCAAAGTGAACAAATGAGTTTTAAATGAATACATTCTAACCTTTGTTTACTAAAATGTTCAAACACTCCACTCAATATTGATGAAAAAGAAAATAGATCTTGAAAAGTCGAGTAGTTTTATAAAGACCACTTTCTATACATAACACTTCTTTGCTTGGCTTAACAGCTACTTCTTCTTCTTCTTAATTGGCGTAGACACCGTTTACGCGATTATAGCCGAGTCAATATTAGCGGCTTGTTGTTTCCTTGTGGGTGTTTTTTTACGTGGAGGGTCCCAAACTCAGTGCACAACCACACGGAGGGGATGTTTCGCCTTCTCACTTTAGCTCGCCTTCAAACGGATGTTCTTAGGCTACTCAGAGGATACTTGGTCGAAGACCGGAAATCGTGAGCTGCTTGAGTCATATGTAAAAGAATCGTTTCTGGCCACTCTCAAGTGAATAGCGATCAGAGAACTTTCCTCACTTATGTGAACTTCTACACATGACTCCATCCTTAACAGCTACTTACAACTCTACAAAAGAGTTAATGAATTTTGTTTAGTAGTAAACATAGTACATAACTTGTTAACAGGTTCATTTGTACCTTCAAAAGATATGCTTAACAGTGGCAAAGTTTAATCAAGTAAACTCAACATGAGACAGGAATTTGTGCGTACTTTAATAACTTCCGCATATATGCCCAGCATGGCACACAGCTTGCTAAGCTTGCGAACAGCCCGCCAGCACCACGCATTTCTACTTTATGCGCACGAATTAATTACTCAATGTTCACGATGTTTTCGCTCATTTTATTGACCACTAAATGGCCCTATGTACACAAAAGCAAGTATGCCGCATTTTCACTGTTAATGGCCATACGGAGAAGCTCGGCTTTGAAACTTGACTGAGAGTATCCAATTCTATTAAAGTTAAAAAGACTGGAGTTTAGTTTATACTAATATTGCCTGACCAATCCCACTATACCGCATCTAAACCTCACAAATCATAAACAAATCTTCAAAAGAACGGTTAAGTTTTTAGCACTTTTATTACGGTTGTGAATGGTTTTAAACCGGTACACCTTACATGAAGTGAAATAGTGTGTTCAGAATTTAAATGTGGTTATTTCAAAAACATAGAATTTACACTTTACATATGTATATGAACAGGAAAATGCTTAACAATGTGGTATCACATGATCTTCGTGGCCATTCGACCTAACTGCTGCTTCTTATGCTCACTAAAGTGTTCTCTGTTCGATGTGGGGAAAGTGGCTCCCTCTTGTTGAAACTACTTAAATGTCGCCGAGATCACGAACTTCAATTTCAGTCAACAAATAGTTGGTTATTCCCACCGGCATAATTTTTGAAAAATTATGGATCAATGATTCCACCGTCTCAGTTTGCTCTTTGTCCCAAAATGCGGAGCGAAGCGTTGTCGCTTGGGAAGGTCGAGCGTTTTCAGTTCTTACTGAAACTGTATTTTCGACGTTTTCAATTTAAGATTTCGACGTAAAATGCGCCAAGTCTTTTTAAACGTCAGTCCGACTTGCTGCGAACGGCGCCGAAGCGATTTTACACGGTCTTCGTATACACTTTCAGCTACGGCTGCTATATTTTTTTACTGGTGCTGGACATGATATATTTGGTCAAATATTATCACACAAACTAAACGATTGAATTCAAATGTCTGTATGGAAGACTTTTTTATTTGAGAGGACTTTTTATTGGCATAGATTAGTGCCCAAGTTTCTACTATGCTCGAACAAATTGTTCAGATTGATCCCCATAGCATATAGCTACCATTAAAACTTGCCAATAAAAATCAAAATAAAAATATATGTATATTTAAACCATTTTGTAATCTAAAAAATTACTCTGTGAAGGGCATTATAGTGTCAGTGCAGCCGAAGTTAACGTTTTCCTTTGTTTTAAATGACTTTTTGCTTTATATTATTGCTTGCTGTTTATTCTTTAACCGCTACTGCACCGTTTATTTATGTATTTACAGTTATTGGCCAACAAACCACGCCGCCGGAGTTGCCAATTTACGGTGATCCCTACACGGAAATTGCACTGGATCTAGTCTTCCCAAAGGGGAATCCGACATTCTTGTTGGATGGCAAAAAATTGCAGCTGCTGCAGCCGCTCGATCGCGATGAGGAGAATCTGAGTCACATTGTCTTTCAGGTGAGTGCACGAAAGCGATCACAAGCTAGAACACTAGAAACAAAGCTGTGCTGAAAATAAAGTGAAGCAGCGTGAATGCATTGTCTGAATTGTCTATATATGTGTGTGTGAATGCATGCGATGCTGCGCGCTTAAGGCTGCTGGCTTACGGTGAAATGTATGCAACTAAGTGGGATGTGCAAAACGCTAACAAGAACACAAAAACAACATAGAGAAATACACGCGAGCAAATGTGTGTGTGTGTGTAGACCGAAGAAGCACGCAGTGGCTTGCCGCTGTGAGGTTTTATTTGGTGAAATGCAAAATTTTTATGGCGAAATTTTACAGTTGCACGGCAAAAAATGTGCTGGCCGGCCAAAAAAAAATATGTAAAATAAAAAAATAATAAAAAAAAATATAAAAAAAAGAAATATTCAAGCGCTTTATGGCTGCTTTACAAGCTTACTTGTGGCATGCAGCGCAACAATTTCCTAAGCACATCTTCTGCTTATGCAAATCACCAGCGGAGTGCTTCACTGTTTCTCAGTGTGCGTGTGTTATTTCTAGTTGGTTTGTTTATTTAAAACTATTGAACGCTTTTATTTGTTTTAACTTATTTTTGGTTTTTCAATTTTATTTTAATTTTGTTTTCTTATTTCGCTGCACCACAGGTTTCCTGTTCGATTCGCAACGCAACCAACAAGCGACGCAGCATTCCGATTATTGTGCGCGTATCTGATGTCAACGACAATGCGCCGCGCTTCATGAACACACCCTATGAGGTCACCGTGCCGGAGGTAAGCAATGAACAATCCTTATGCAATTACAAAAACAAGCGACACCATGCTGCCATCAATGTGTGTGTGGAAATATTGGCAAAGAGCGCAGAAGCAAATTAAAAACTTTTCTAAATCTACAAAAAAGCATACTTTTTATGTTTTAGCTTTATTTGCAACCTTAAACAGTCGTTAGCTAGCCTCTTCGCTGCAATCTTGATAAGCTGCTTAGCGGGAAGCGACCTGCGTCGGCGCACGGGCTAGCCATGTCGCTGTATTATCGCGAAGCGAAATTTAATTTCTTTTTTTTTACTTCACAATATGTAGAATGATAAAACAGCAACAGCAACAAAAAGCAATCTCGCTGGAATCAAACCACAGTCACCATGCCAGCAAAAACAATTAAATGCGCTTAATTCTAAGACACTGTGTCTCCCGCTTGGACGTTTGCTTGCCTGTCGCACTCCCTTCCCTTTACTAGACAGTTCGCGCTACGCGCACCAGCCAAGTTCAGCAACCTGGTGGGTGGTTTTCATTGATCGCGACTGGTTTTTCGCGCCCACACACACTTCTATTTCTACTAAACTGCAAACAAAAGTTGCTCACAAATGCTCGCAAACATTTATGACTGGTGCTACCGTTAGCACTGTTGTTGTTGTAACTAAAACGATTTCAAACAGCTTTCGGTGTATTTCTGTTAATATTGACATTAACTGTGCTGCATATGTGTTTGTGTGTAACGATGCTTGCTTAGAATAAGTATGCGAAATTGACATTGCTCAGAAAATTCAAAAGACTTAAGCGGGAAACTTGTTTTAATTAAGCATTCGACTTATAACGATTTATTATGATGTATTTGGCTTTGGTTTTATATAAAGTAAGTGACAGTAAAAGCTTTTTCAATGGTAGAATATTTATTTATAATTTATAACAATTTTAATAAGAATGTTTATTCAAATGCCGTTAGATGAAAAATCTTAATTTTGTTTAAAAAAAACACTTGATTGGTTATGTGAACTCAAGACTGAATTAAAATATATATAAAAAACGTTAATTTTTCACTGACAAATGGAAATAAGAAAATACTTCTGTGAGTAAAAAATAGTAAGACTTAAGACTTTCCCCTAGAGCGTTCATTGAATAGCCAGACTTGGTTTGGCTTGGTTTTCTCGGCTTCAGCTCACCTTTACCACGATTGTAAGCATACATCAGATACTCAATGTCAGTAATAATACCTTTCATGACATCCAAGAAGCCGGAAAGCTTTATTTCACAAATGTTTACGCGACGCTGTGACAAAAAATTAGTGATTTTGGAACCAATCGTGCTTTCGCTTTTCTTAAGCGTAAATGATCTTTCAAAAAAGTTTTCATTGATATTTTCGATATTCCAAGGATGCCAGAGAGATCTCTGACTCTTAATCGTTGATTCTCAAGCACCAATTCCTCTACTTTGTTGTCGCTTTGATCATCGGTTGGTGTCCTGGGCGTCATTCGTCGCCAACGTGACTTTCTTTGAATAATTTGTGCCAATCAAGAACACTTTCTCGAGACACAGAATTATCACCGAAGGGCTTTTCGGATATCTTAGACATTTCGGCATCAGGAAGTTGATTCCGCATACAAACTTTATTAGAACGTCTTTGTTGAATCATTTTATTCGTCGCAAGAATCGCCGAATTCACTTAAGTACTTCAGAAAGACAAGTGTATAATAAACACTACTGACAAGAAAGAAGAAAAACGGATGTCACTGACAGTCATACCAACTTAAAAAAAAACGATTAACAATTAGAGACCTTGCTGATGAAGTTGACATATCGAAAGGCTCAGCCAATTACATTTTGAAGGCTGTTTTTGGCCTCAAGCGCGTCAAATCTCGACTGGTACCGAAAACATTGAATTTTTTTGAAAAAAGGCGTCGCGTTGAAGTGTATGAAACGATGTTTTCCGACTACCAGGGTGTCATGACCCCGAAACAACCGATCAATCGAGCGAATATTGTGCCAAAAGAGAGCCGAGACCAAAAAAATCGCGCCAAAGTCGCTCAAAAATCAATGTCATGTTGACTGTTTTCTTCGATTATCGTGGTGTTGTACATTATGAATTCCTTCCAACCGGTCAAACAGTCAACAAGGAATATTATTTGAACGATATGCCTAAAAAGGCCGGAATTGTGGAAAGACAATTCTTGGTTTCTACACCACGATAATGCACCATCCCATATTGCCCTCGTAATTCGTGATCATTTCGCCAAAAGCTCAACCCATATCGTTCCGCAACCACCGTATTCACCTGATCTGGCGCCGTGCGACTTCTGGCTGTTCACCAAGCTCAAAAGACCTCTCCGGGGACACCGCTTTTATACGACATAGGAGATTCAAGCCGCAGCGAAGACGGAACTGAAGGCCATCCCGGAAAGTGACTACAACCACTGTTTCGAAGATTGGAAAATCCGTTGGCATTCTTTGAAGGGGATGAAATTGATTTGGAAGAATAAATAAAGAATTTTCAAAATAAATACAATGTTATTTTTTGAGCACTGGGGTATATTATAATAAATCTATACCAAAACCCAAAACCTTCTGATTGTGTTTATAAAATAAATGCATTTTATTCTATTTTCTATTTTTATTATACCAAAGGATTTTGCAATATTAAATTTTTTGAAAATAAAATTCTTTTAAACTTTATTTTTCACATTTTTACGAGATATTACATATTTTAAATCATCAATCATCAGAGAAATAGCAAATTATAAACTTTCAAAACCAAAACATGAATAAACTGTTTACTCTAACCAATAAATTTATAATTCCTCGCACACATACACTGCTTTCATTTACGAATGTGTTTGCAACTACAGCAGTATTGGTGCTTGTAACAGGCAACATGGAACAGCTTGCAGATTGACAGACATGCACGTAAGGCAACATCAAAACGAGCGCCTCAGCTGTCAGAAATTTCACATGTCAAGTCATTTCAGTTTCTTCTTTTTGCATTTGCTTCTTTTACGTTTTTTGCTAATTCCACTTTTTATTGCTGCTATTAAGCGGCCATCTTTAGAGTGCATTGCCCCGGGCATCTATTTTGCATGTGCACTTAATTACATACTCAAAACAACAACTGCACAACAACAAAAAAATGCTGGTGTGGGTTGCGTTATATCGAGTGTGTTGAAGATAATTCAAAATTCTGTGCTTTGAATGACATGTTGCATGCATCGTTCTGTTTTGCTGAATTTTCTACGGCTTCGGACAAATATTTTATGTTTTTGTTGGTTAATTCCAAATATTGGACTACAACATTTGATGTCAACAAGCCAAAGGAATAACTGGCGAGGAACAAGGAAGAGTGTCCTACAATTTCATAGCATCAAGTTAGATAAAAAATTTGAAATTGTAGCTTTAGATCAGAACTTCATTTTTACCGAGCTGGCGTCTTTACTTAGATCCTAAATCGACAAATGATAGTTATAAGCTACGAGGGCTAAGAAAACACTACGGAGATGATGATGATTATGGATTTTATGATGAATTGAATTATGATGATAATAATAACGTCGATGATCATGATGATAATGAATGTCACCTGTGATAAAGATGACAATCGCAATGATGATCATAATGAAGATGATGATAACGATGATGATGATGAGTTATAAGTCACATAGGCTGAGAAAACCTTACGAACTTGATGACTATGATGATTATGGGTTTGATGATAATGACATTAATGATGATGATCATGGTGATAATGAATAAATGCCGGTGATGATGATAATCACAATGGTGATCATAATTCTGATGATGATGATCATAATGATCATAATTGTAATGATTATGCTGATGATGAAGATCATACTAATGATGATGATGCTGATGATGATGATAATTATGAGCATGATAATGATAATGATGATGATAATGATGATGATGATGTAGATGGTGCTGATGATAATGATAGTGTTGACTTTTTATCAAAGTTTGCAAATTGATCAAAATAAAGTATAAACTATCAAGTCAGTGTTGGGTCTCTTCGGGACTTTACTTCCTTTTAAAATCAATTTCACTTAATCGACTTAATCTAATGTGATAGACCTTACTATCACTAACCATCATCAATCCTTTGTTTACTTTCGTTCTCAACACATACTTAAAATATTAAAAATCAGTCTAAAATAATATTCAATTATAGGCATTTGAGTAAAATCCTTATTTATTTATTATTTAAAAAGTTAATTGCTTAAAATCAGCCAATGAAATATTAGGAGCCAAACGCTACCAATTTTCATTATTTCACATTAACTGAAATAGTTAATTTACAACAAATAAATTAATTAATTTTAAGCACTATAAAATTAGACTCGATTTTACTCATGCACCCACCCAGCCAACTGTGCATGGAGCTGCGATAGCCTACAAATAACGGGTGTCATAATTAAAAACAATATTCCAAACATACATACATCCTGCCCAAATATATACATATAAAGACGTACACAGACACTACATTACCTTAACACAAATATATATGTTGCAGCCGTTTGTTGGGCGGCAATTGCAACTTTGATGACGCCAACCACTTTTCAAGCGCTCGCTAGTTGCTTGCCACAATTAAGCGTGATCCGCAGCCACTGTCAATTGCCACCACAAACAACAAGTAAATCACGTTGAAAACAAGCAAAAGCTGAAATCCGGCAACACAGCCAGAGCAATCAATTAAGGAGACAAGTTGTTCGCCCGACGGACAGCAGTCAAAAGCAAAAAAACCAAAACAAACCACGCTGCGACATAAACAAAGTTCATACGCAAAAATTAAACGAAAAAAATCACCTCAATTTTGTGCGTATTTTTGTTAATTAAGTGGCGCTTTGCTGCTTGGTCGCTCAGTCGCTTGGACAGTTGTCAAATTGGTGCACTCTGAAGTTGATTTCAGTAGTTGCTGCGGCGGTTAGTCGGCACAAGTACTTAGTAACATGTTGCTTTTAATGAAGCCAATGCGCAACATATTGCTAGCGAAGCATGTCACACGACACGCAATTCTGCACAGAAGACAGCAGCTAATGGTGGCTGAGTTTACTTTATTATTAACATATTTTTTGAATAATATTTTTTTATTATTTTTTTATTAATTTTTCACACTCTTCTGTTGCCAGCCACTTTTCCAGGCATAAAAATCGAAAAGGTCTAAGCAACTAGGTCGCATGTTGCAAACTGATTTCCCACAGGCGCAAAAATGCATATTAGATTCTTACACAAAACTGCGCCTACATACACATATATGCAGTCACTCGCATTATAGGTTGACTGCAAAAAACTTGCAACACGCTGCACTGCTATACATCAATCGGCTGTTGGCAGCAGCACCTGTTGGCACCGTTTCAAAGAGCTGTCTATCAAATGCGCTTACGCCACTTCCCTCCGTCCTAACCATGCTCCCCTCTCCCCAGCTACTTAATGTTCTTAAATTGCTCGCTTGCTGTCAACACAAATCCAGTTTGGCGGGAATGACTTGGCCCCAAACATATCACTCAGTGAGCGTAAACATCTTTCGACTAGCGCTTGTTGACCGCTTAGCTTAGCTTTGAAGCATGCGGAAATTTTGTTATTACAAGTTGGACGTCGTTTGAAAGATCTCTGTAGCTCTTCTTGCATTCATGTTTTTTTTCTCTTTTTGTCGGTTTTGTTATTTTGTTTTGCGGTTGCCATCTTAATAGCGCATTTGAAAGGAAATCGCGCCATTCATAAATATATTAGAGAAATCAAATTAAGTTACTAGCTCGGCTATGTCATGTACCGCTATTCGCCATGAGCACACCCATATATTCACGTATGAAACTCCCTCCTTGTCACACAGCGCAAAGGTTTGACGTTGCTGCCACTGACACCAGCTGCCATTGTAGTAGTTTATTGAATGCAATTGTTTCAATTCATAAATTGCGTGGCTGGTATTTGAGTATTAAATATTTGCATAATAACGGTAGTTGTTAGTATCAAGTTTCATTCAAATGGAAAGCGAGAAAGAGAAAGAAAGTCTGGTTCTTGAAGTCTACAGCGTTGTTTGCCTTACAAAAACGAAGCTTGCCTAATTTGTTGAGATTAATTCTTATGTTACCATTAGCTGCAATTGATTTTGATAAGATAGTCTGTCTTAATATATGCATGCATATATACATCACTTATATTTTATTATGTAATTATACAATACTATGCAAAGAACCGTATTAAGTACTGTGCTACAATATTTTATGCTAAATTTTTAGTAAAATGAGGAAAAATAGATCCAGAATATTGGTTACATTTAATATTGTGCGGGTTCAAATAAAACTGCAATGTAGCTTTCGATAAGAAATTGCTATTTTTTCTGCCAACCCACACTTCTTTTCCTTTGATTTTATGATCTACAGAAATCAGTCAACGCAGATAACAATGACTAAAGATGAAAACACAAAAGTGCACTTCAATTTAGTCAAAGTCAATCCTCGATTTACGTACATATATATTACATGAAACTTTGAAAACAACTTCTAAAGTTTAGTCTTAAAAAAACGTTGAAAGGACTTTAAAAATTAAGCGCTGCACAAATTAGCTTCCAGAAAATATACATAAATTACACAATGTCCATAAAATACGCTTAAATTGAGAAACACTCTAAGGCGTGGAAATATGAAATCCATCTGTAAACTTATAATGCAGCCATGAACTGCTCTTGACTCTATTACAAGTAGCTCAAACTAAAATAATTTTAGGAACATTGAGAGGATTGTTACATAACCCTTAAATAATGACTACATACGAGTATCATCACAGTGTCTTGGGACATAATTTGAGAACAGAGCGAATACCTTTAGTTACTTGGAGAGTGCCCAAAGCAGTGCTCTACATCATTTGTACCACTAATTTTCAATGCGTTTGTCAAATACTTGCGATGAAATATGATGCGTATAAGGGGACTAACGAAATATTATACATATATGAATTTTTAAAGAAATTCTTAGGAAAAAAGTACCCAGAAATTGTAAATTAATTACTCATCAAGATTTATTTTTTTCGCATTCAAAGTAATCTCTACCAGATGTAATATACTTATCCCAACTATTTTTCCAGTCTTTATACTCAAAATATCCACCATAATCATTCGGACAGACTCGCAAGAGATGTCGAGCTCTCTTGCCATCTTTTTAACACTTGTCTTCAATTTTTAATACTTTCATTAGTTGAAGAAGGCAAAAGTCGTTCAGAACGAGGCATGTTTTTAAAGATATCTCGACCGTCTTTGAAGGCTTTGCATCAGCGTAGGCTTGTGTTTTTGAATCACTATAAGCCTTTTCCAACATTTGTGACGATTCCGCACAAGACATTTGTTTAGAAACACAAAATTTGATAGATTTTTTTACAATTTTTTGAAATACCATTTACCTGGGGTAGTAATTACAATTTCCGGATACATTTTTTGTCACAATATACAGTTGTAATATTTTTTCACTCGAAAAACCCTAATTTAAGTTATTTTTCGCAACTTATTATACACGAATTTCTCGGCAGTATGTTTATGAAAGAAGGAAATTAACAAGTAAATTGCAAAGAAATTTCATTTCTAAAAATATCCAACTAATTTCATTAGCTCTCCAAAGACCAGCATTCATTTCTGAACATCGTCATATTTACAATTTCATATAACATTTATTTATAGTACTATATATGTAATGAAATAAAAAAATAAAACTCCAAACAATGTTATCATTTTGCATTAACTGTTTTTTATGGTTTTATAAGTCAATTAGTTAAGCTCATAATTGCCTTTTAATTAACGAATACAACCATTAAATTGAGAATGCTACTTTGGCTGAGGCACAAGCAGTCGTTTCGCTACAAATTGCAGACAATGTTTTTATGACCGCTATTCGCTATAGTCAGAAGCCAAAAATATTTGCGGCAGCATTGTAAATGCTTGTGGCATCAGCGGCAGTGGCTATCATAAAATAATGCTGTATATAAACAGTTAAAAGGTTATTGCAAATGTCAAGAAATCTCAGAAATTTTAAATTTTAAGTATTTTTTTCAACCATTTAACATAAAAAGCTAAACTAAAAGATTTAAGAAAAAATTATTTTTATAACATTTTTTATAAATTTTTTTAATTTTTGTTTTTTAATTTTTTTTTCTTTAGTCCACTATATAGAGTTAGTACCATAAATAACATGAATTCTCCTTAGTAATGTACTATTTATATAGGTTGGGTTAGGTTAATCTGATAGGTCCAATACGCTACGCTTAAACCAGTTTTAATTCTTTGAGATACAAGATGGAGTCTCTGTGCTAAGTCCATGAGAAGTGGTCATCCTTTAGGATGCCTGAGCTTGATGTGAATTTTAACTGACTCTGTGGCCTCACTATCATCAGGTACATACATCATCCAGTGGGGACGCCAGATGCTTACAGCGTAGTTTTTCCAATGCGGGACAAGTGTACAAGAGATGCTCCATTGCTTGCCTGGTGTCTTGCTCTGGACATTTCCTGCAATCTGCTCGAACTGTCAGCCCATCCTGTGGGCGTGTGTCGCAAAAATCGGCAAACATTTCTCTTAGCTGTATATTCCGCGCGGAAATCGACTGCGCTGTATGTGTTGCTGCTTACAAGTCATAATAACCGCAAGGTTTTTGTAATGTAATTTTAGGCGTTTCAACTTGTGACTTATTGATTTTTTATTGCTAGGTTACACATTCAATCTAATACCTATATATTCTTAGTTCTGATTTTTGCAACTTTCTTCATCGTCACCAAAGCGCTAAGTAGTGATGCTGTTATTTTACTGAACAAATAACATTTTTAGATGCAAACAATTTTTTTTATATAGTATTATAGTTATATATTAAATATATTTACTTGTTTAAAAACGGCAAAAAAAAATTTATATAGAAATAGCGATTTTAATTTTTCTTAATTTTCTATCTCACTTAAATAAACTCACAAAAAGCTTAGAAATGTATCTAGAGCCCAAATATAATATACAGACATTGTGCATATTTATGCACTTAAACTCCAGCTGATCGTAAAACAAGTAAATTGTTTAATATTTCTTTTACAACATAAACATTGTAGCTGCCTAAGACACTTTCAATTTTAACCTTCAAAGGCGCTGCGGTGTCTCTTATAGAAGTTTCCTTTTTTATGTATAAAAGTCACTGCAGTTTACAACCTGTTTTCAAACACATTGGATGCATATGAACCACACTCGCACTTGCTTTGATTTATGCATGTCATGCAGCACACGAAAAATGGCACACACTCGTCTATGCAGGTCGGTTAAGTACTTATGTAGGAGATTGTACACTAACACACATATATGACTATAACAAATATATACATGCATGTACAATGTGCCAAACTACTGTTTTAGTTCGCTTGTTTCTTATAATAATACATACTACACGTTTTTGTGCCTCAAATCGAACTGCAGCCTGCTTAGTCATTTCCTGTGTAAACAATTCTCACAGTTACCCAGTTCATGGTCTTCACATATTATTCAATTTTTTATGCGTTTTGAGTACTTTAGCTCAGCTAAGCAGACATATTAACCCAAACGCTCTAATAAATTGTTCAAAGTAGTCACAAAAAATAAAAAAAATGCACAAAATAAACTCACTTTCATTTAGCAAAACAAAAAAACTAATTAGTTTGTAATACTATTTTCGCTTTGAGCTCAGTTTGCGATCAGTAACTGTGCATTTTAGTGTTTCTAATTATATGCGGCGGCGTGTGGGTTTTGCATACGGCTGCAGTTCACGCGCTCCGCATGTGTCTAAAAATATTAGTTTCCCATATTGTGCGTTGTTGCTTCAATTCTTGTCTTAGTTTTTCATACTATATGCAAGGCAGTACGTAAAAATACAAATTAGCAATCTTGTAAGCGGTAGTTATTTTAATTTTTTATGAGGTGTTGTTAACTACCGAGTGGCGCACTTAGTATTAATTAAAAAATGAAACACCAAACAAGCTAAAAGCAACTGACTGCGCAAGTGCGTACAACATTCTCGTTTTTATTCAAAAGCAAAACTAATTAGTCTTGTTTTTGTATATACTTGAGCAGGCTTTTGACGTTTGCTTTTGTATTTTGACTTCGCTGCAATTTGCCAGCTTTTGCTTCATAAGAAATAACCTAAACCGAAATTGCCTTTTTAATGTATTTTTAATGCATCTACAGCTATTCAATTACCAATGGCTTCATGTCTATCACACTCATAATTCTTTATGAACGCGGTAATGTGTGTGAGCCATTGTAAAACTACTTGTTTGCAATAAGTTCGTGTCTTAAGTCTTTTATAGTCAAATCAGTCTCAGCAGCTGTTTGCATCTGCAGGCATTTTCGGAACAATATGGCAATTATTGTTATATAGTTTATTACTTTTATGCTTGTTTGTTTATGTCGTTTTGAAAGGTTTTGCAAGCTTATTAAAGAATCATATGATAAAATAAACTCCAAATATTTTATGGAAAATTTTCAAATATTTGCAAAATAAATGAAGTTTCTACTCATATTATATGACATTTTTTTCTATTTAAAAAAATCTTTGGACTCTTAAATAAACTGACAAATTGCCGTGTTTTTGCATTATTTGACAGGCCTAGCATGTCTGAAACCAACTAGTGGCCATGCCATGCGTGTGGCATATGTGTCTTTTTTGCAGAAACGTGTCCCACTACACTGCACACTCACACGCTGTAGCACGGAGATATCAATATATATTGATAATAATTTATTGATTAACATATCTATGATTTTTTGAGAGAATTCGCTTTCAGCAGCACCAATTATGGAGGCTTATCTAAACTAAAAAATGCAAAAAAAAATTTTTTTATAATATTTTTTATTTTTTTTTTATTTAGTCTATTCTTTATTTAGTTTATTCCGTTTTATCCTCATTTGTGTGAGTTTCAAATATTTTAGTTTTAAGTAAATAATTTAAAACAAAATATTTTTTTTTATTTTTCCATATATATTATAGTATGTGCACAGCTGAGAATTTGCCTTTTTGGTACTGCAGCATGTATTATTTATGTACATACTTACATTTTTTCTGCACTGGCAAAGATTTTTGTTGAAAAACGCAATAACTTGTAACTGATACTTAAAATGCACGAAAACTGCATAGAGCAACAACAAATGTATGTGGTAGCGAGCACATTGAACTGTGGGTTCTAAAACGCATTTGCATATTAATTTTTTTTCAAGATTTTTTTTTCAATGTTTTTTTTTAATATTTTTTTTTTAATATTTTTAAAAATATTTTTTAAATTTTTTTTTTTGTCATTTTTATTAATTTTTACCATAGTATATTTGCACTGCTGTTTAAGCGTGTATTTTCGTATAAATCATTATTGAAAACAAACATTTTGAAAATGATACGATGACAAGAACGATTATGAAATATTAGCGTTGCCGCTGGTTATACTAAAAAAAAAACTATTCAGTATGCAATTTCAGTGGAAATTCAGGTTATTTAGCATATCAATTTTCAAATGTTTATGATTTTTTTTTTCACATGTACTATAGTAGTAACCAGCTGCCATTTTTCTTTTGTTTATGTATTCATATTTAACAGTTATCAACAGGTTTGCATAAATACAAAATTTATGCACGATTTAGAAATATGTTAAATATTTGTCAACAAACATTACTTACATGTACAGCAACCCAATGGTTCAAGCTGCATGCACAAAAGACTTAAGCGACAAACTTGCTAACAAAAAGGCATTCATTTCCGTAAATATTTTATGTGAATTTACATAAATTTGGGAAATATCTCTATATATTTTTACACCAGTTGCTGCCATATGGTTTATATTATCATAGCAACTTTGTAGCAGCACGTGCAGTCATGCGCGAAGTGTGGCATTCCACACATAACACTTCAAACAAAATGCAAATTAGTGGGCACTTAAGAATGCGGAATGCAAAGCAGCCAAATAAAAACAGTTAGAATCCTTTTAAACACGTATATTGTGATAAAAAAAAAGTAGCCGGAACTGTAAATAAGACAAAAAATATTTAATTATTCATCAACATTTTTTTTTCTGCCTACAACATAATCTAACGAGTCCAGTCCATTCCTCAAAACAATTTTCATAACCATTTTTGTGATGGCCTTCAACTCCTTCATCGAATTTTATTTTATCTCTTCGATCGACTGAAATAGTTTCCACGGAGTGGCAATTCCAGTTTGCGGAACAAGTAAAAGACACACGGAGTCAAGTCTGGTGATCTCGGTGGTTTTTGGCTTTAAGGGTTAGGGGTAGTTAGAGGCACGAAAAAAGAGAATTTTCATAATTTTTTTTTTGCTATTAAATCGTGTTATTTTACAAAAGTAGTAATATGGAATTATTATATAATATGTTGACTTGAAGTCACGAAAGTTTCAAAAAAAAAATTAATTTCCAAAGTTATAGTTTTTTGTGTTGACCCTTCCAAAAAAAGGTACTTGCGGTGACAACTATAAGTCCTTGGAGATATCTCTAAAATCAATCGGACAAAAAAATTAATTTTATAAAGAGAAAAACTCGGACCTGATCGAAGGATTTGTTTTTTTTTTCAAAAATTAAAAAATTCGCAGACTCAGGAAATTCCTTTTTAAATTTTTGGGAAAAAATCAACCGTTAATTGGTCTTAAAAAATCGAAATTTTTGAAAAATGCGTTTAAAGTTTCACACTAGCGCTTTGAAGTGCCCGAGCTCTCTTTGTTATTTGTCGAATAACTCAACAACTAATTATCGGATCAACGTAAAATTATCAGAGAATATTTTTAAGATATTACGCTTAACGAAAATGCAAAAAATATTATTTTTTGAAAATTCTAACTACCCCTAACCCCTTAAATTGGGTCACAATCGTAATTTTTTTTAAAAAAAATTCTGCCTTATCGGCACGAAATATCCACCAAAATCATTCGATTGAACTCGCGAGAGATCTAAAGCTCTCTTGCCATCTCCTTAACACTTGGCTGACGATATTCAAACACAATATTCTTCACTTTTTTAATATTTTTATCAGTTGAAGAGGTCGAAGATCGCACAGAACGAGGCATGTCTTCAACTATCTCTCGTCTTTAAAGGTTTTGTAACCTCGTAGACTTAAGTTTTTGATAATACTGAATCTATCGTAAGCCTTTGCAACATTCGCAACGATTCCGCATACGAAAGTTGGTTTTAAGTACAAAATTTTAGATAAATTCCGTGTTCGATGTTTTTATTTATTTACAATGCATAAGGATTTTGAGAAGAAAAAAATCCAAAAGCTTTTATGGAAATATAATAACTTCAAGTTAAAAAAGTGATATATTTGCATTAAAAACCTATGACGCTGATTTAATTTTTTAATTATGAAAAAATATTATTTAAATATTAATTTATAATATTTTAGGTGGTATAACACATTTAAATGTTATTGTGTATCTTCAACCAATTTTTGCCTTTTTTTAGTGACATCGCAGTACTCTCACATTTACTTCTTGCCAAAATTCATTAAAATAAATTTGGCTGTAATAATGTTGTCCAAACACTCTGTGAAAGAGATCAATACCTTTCCTTGGCCATTCTATTGATGTGAAACCTTGGTCTATAAGCCAATTTTTAAATAACAAAACTATTTGTTGACTCCTTTCTCAGAATAAGCAACTCTCCTTTCTCTAATATTGTGTCTTCCTATTTTTAATTTCTATTATGACAGGGTTATTCTCAGAAAGATTAGCCAGCCTAAAAAGCAGGAATGGTGCCTAAGGTTAAAATGAGTATTAGAGCGACACACATTTGTTATTATTTCTTCTATTCTATAAAACAGCTCTCATTTTAAAAGTGTTGATGATTCAAGCAGTTCACTAAAACCACTAAACAATAATTAAAACTTACAGTCTTGTAAGTAAAGCATTTCTTAACGAGGACCTTAAAAACGAGAATGTAAAAAAAGATTTCAACTTCAAAAATATAAATTAGTACTTCAAGTCGTCTAGTGGTTAATCTGTAATACTAAGTAGCACCAAAGCCAGAAATAATTTCCTCTACGAACGAAACAAAGAACACATTTCTTCTACAAAACTTAATTGGTTTACTTCTCATAACAAATTTAACACTTTTTCTTGCAACTTCGCAACGTTTCACAAAAAATGTGCAATAGTAGGCGCTAATCGACTAATGTACCCACTTAAGGCAAATAAGAGATTCTAACAGCCCACTAATAAGTCTTCAAATATAGCAAAAGATAACGGATCCAGCAAATGCCTGCACTATTGAATCAAAGCAAACTCGTTCGGCTAATTGTGTGTTAAATAAGACACTAATAACCACAGCGGAATAGAAACTAAAGCACCACACGCACGTATATACAGGCACATAATAATATACACACACGTTCAAAGGACAACCCAAAATGGGAGCAAACATCAAAACAAAACAATCAAATATTTGCTGACATATAAATATATATATATATCCATGTACGTCTGTGGAAGTGTATGTGCGTTGCGCCACACGATTCCAATTAATAAATACAGAAATAGACAACACGCACCAAATGCGGTCGTGCTAAAGTGAACAATTTCTGTCTGTCTGGCGCTGTTGTTGTTGCCACTGACGTTGTTGTTGTCGCAGATGATGTTATTGTCACTAATGTTTTTGCTGCTACCGACATTCTTGCTATCACTGACCATGTTGTTGTGTCGCGCCACCAAGTCGACGACGGAGACAACAACAGCAACAACGCCATAACAACACGCACATTTTCAGCACACAACAACCAAAACAAAGTAGCACAGTGACAAAAACTGCAAAACAAAGTTAAGCGACAAAGCGGATGCATGCTCAAGTCCATGCGCATGCGCATGTGTGTGTTAGTTAGGCAAGTAATAGCTGCCGAATATCCCCTGAGGCAATGTTCATTTTTTATTTTATTTTTATTTTTGAAAGTTGGTTGTTTTTTTTTTTCAATATTTCTGTGTGGCTTTATGGTTTTCCTGGAAATTGTGCCACGATTCGTTGCCAATTAAAATCCTGTCGCTGCTAATACCAGAAGCGACTTGTTTGCCTGTGTTGGCGTTGTTGTTTGTTTGTACGTTGAAATTTCTCTTAATTTGTTTTTTGTTTATATCAATTTTCTTTATTTTTATCGTCTGCGGCGACTATAAATGGGTTAAAGTAGGCAGTTTGTGAGGCCATGGGTTTGTGTGTGTGTTTGTATCTTCTTTCTCTGTATATATGTACATACGCTAAAACACTTGACATTATTGCATATACAAATATTCCTAGAAGCCTGCGAAGCATTATAGAAATTATAAGTAGTTAGCCCTTTTCAAGCGCTTAAGTTGGTCAGCTTAGTTAGAAGGAATAGTAAAGATGCAAGTTTTTATCTTTGGTTTTAACTTTTTTTTCCATACCCAAAGCATTGTAGTCTTAGCAGCTAAGTAGTCTTCCACCTAAAATGCAGCGAGCAGCCAAATAAAGCTTACTACAATCGTCATTCACTCAGCTTGTCTAAGGCACATTTGCTGCGCGTATTGACATTTGCCGGCATTCTTCCAAGCGGCTTTATGGCTTCGACTTGATTTGCTGTTCAATGTGCGTCGAGTGTTGTGGTCCAACACCAAAGCGAGCAGTGAAGAAAGGTGGAGAATACCTCATCAATGGCTCCATCAACTTAAATCTGTGTAACGAAGTACAAGGGTGGTTTGATAAGTCCGCGTGCCTATAGACTTTTTATTCTTCCTTCACATGCAAATGCCTTATTTCATTCAACTTTTTCATGGTAGATCGTTCTTTTGTCAGACGCAAGCTAAAATAAATATTATTGTAACTGTTTCTTAGTTTTAACTCGAATGAATAATTTTATACAATACCCAATTCTTTCGATCGTTTGTTCGTGTCATTACTCCGACAGTTTAGAGACAAAACTTAAACCTTGTTTCGTGTCTTTGCCATTAGAGTATGCAGAGAAATCTTAAACATTATTGCACTTCAATAAATGTTCAACACATTCGAAAATATTATAATTCTGTTTAGAGGTGTTCATAAAAATATTGTATCCCTTAGAGTTGCCAACTCAAGGAAAAAATTTTGTTTTTATTTTTTAAGCCGAGACGCACACCCAAAATCTTTCGAAGTAGACGACCACGATTTGAACCTAATCAATATGAGAGCTAAATTATCATACTAAGTCTAAACAGCCATAATTTTCAAGAACACCGTTCACTAAGCGTTTTAATGATTTAATTCCAAGTCGGGAAAATAATATAAAAAAAAGAATACAAAAAATGTGCTTTAGATAATTTAGTATTCACTTTAAAAAATTTTGGATTTCTTGATCCCGTAGTCGATTTCCATTATTATCAAAAATCATTAGTTGTTATTTAAATATATTTTTTGAAAATTTCAAGACGGCTTCTTTAGCCATTTCGGAGCTATTTTACTCACTGGCTATGAAAACATTGCTTTTAGGAAATCGAAATAATCGTAAAATATTATAAAAAATCGATTTTGTTTTGAAATTCAAAAATGGATTTAACGCCTAAAAACATGCTAATCACTTTGCAATGCCCTCCAATAAAATATCAAAAAATACCCTGACTTATCAGACTACCTCTGTACTTACCATATAATATATATACATCAGTTACATCAGTTGCTATGACTTGAAGTGTATACGTTTATATGTATATATGCAGTCAGCTTCCGCAAACACCTTACATTCGTTCACTTCATTGCCAGCAACTCAAAAACTGCGTCGCAATAACTTTAGCATAACTTGTGCGCTTAAAGTTCTAAAGTCCAAACATGTGCCAGCACTTTGGTACTTCTCACTGCAAATGTTCTAAAGTATTTACGACCCTTCTCGCCACACTCCTCAAATGAGTTTTGCTCAAACTCCAATCGCATTTGCCCGACACTTTGCTGCCCTGCTCTCGTTTACAAATATGGCCAGCCACGCACATTTCACTTGCCATTCAAGCCGAGTTAATTTATGTTAATTACTGCAATGGCAACATGTAATTTTCCTGCAACTGCTCCACCTGCAATGCATAGTAATGTCTTAAGCTTACGCGCCACTGCGGCATAAGCCTTCAGCTACAATGCCTGCATGTTGCTATTGTTGCAATTGTTCTTGGTGAATGTTGCTATTGTGCCGCTTGTGCATGTGTACAACAGTCACTTTACCATTTTTAGACATTTTCCTGTCAGCATCTCGTTTATTGCATTCACTGCGATTTTCTTAAGTGAAATCGTTTTTATTTGCGCAGCATTTTTCTCTTGCAATCACACACCAACAAAAACACATAAGTACACACATGCATATTTGTTTTTATGGCATTATTTCTAATATTTCCTCCATTTTTAACTCCGTCTAAATACGTTTGTATAATTCCTTTCATTAACTTTGTAATTATTGTTGTTGTTTCTTTGCAGAGCACTCCGGTTGGCACGACGATCTTCCGCCACATTCAGGCGCTGGACAAGGATGCTGGTGTTAATGGACTCGTCGAGTATTTTATTGTTGAGGGCAACACAAACACAACGGAAGATGAGACAATGACAATCGCCGATGGTTATGGTACATTTGCCATTTCCTTTCCCCATCAAGGGCAGGTGAGTTTTAGGATTTTATACAAATCGGATGTACAAATCAATGTAAGCTTTCCTTACAAGCACATTTTCAAACAGCATTCGATCTCAATTTCAAATTATCATAAAATTCGTAAATAGTTGTGGTATGTTTGTAAGGAAATATTATAGTTCTTTGAAGAAAAATTAGCAGCAGTCACTCCAATTATTGGCAAGTGTTAGGTGGTGCTACTCTTACAAGCAGCCTGATAAGTTTCTGTCGTTTTAAAGCAAAACTATTTTATGATTTTTTTTTATCCGAGGATGGTACACCGATTATTGCGATCTTCCAGCTTTTCCATACTTTTTCATTGATTCAAATAGGACTCGGTTTCAATGCAACTTTTCCTTTCGCCAATTTGTGTGTGTTCACAGATCACTCCTTCTAGATTTAGAAAGAACAAAAATGTCACTTCGACCAGATTAAATTCCAAATATTCATGAACTCTGTATATATTTCCCTCTTTGGTAAAAAAAAATTAAAAATAGTTCTTTGATAAAAGCAAATTTAATTAAGAGTAATTTCTGATTTAAGAAAAAAGTAAAAATAGTGAAGAATAAGAAAAAAAATTTAACAAAATTATATCCCTAAATTGAAAGGCAACTACTCCATTTACTCGATCTGCCAGCCATGTCTTCTAATCATATTCTTTCATATTGCGTCTGGCTACTGCTCCTACTGTACTTAATCATACTGATGACAGTTGGCAAAATTGATCCATGTACATACTAGAGTAATGCAAGACAAATACAAAGTGGCGGTCAGCAAGTTTTCAAGCATGATACAAATTTTGATAAAGGAAGTACCTCTTTTCGGATTACCTAGTTGCCATAAAAAAAGAGATATTAATTAAATTAAAAAAAATCAAAAACCCGCTTTATTTGGTCCAAAATAATTACAAAAAATATTAATTTTTATTAGGGTGAACATGAAACACTAATCAAGATTTTGTGGATTAAAATGAACTTCCCTAGAGTCAAAAATATTTCTGCAAGGAACTTGCCATTTTTATTAGTTTTTTGCTTAGTATTAAAAGGTTTCGGTTGACATTCAAATAAAACCGCCGCTTATCTATATGTCAATTCATTTACTATTTATTCCACGTACAATAAATCAATTTGTAATGCAATCATTTCCATATTAAAAGCTATTGTCTTAGAATCAATATTGACATTTGCAAATTGAAATCACTAGAATAAAGTGGTAATAAAATATAAAGCAAATATAAAGGTTTCGAATATTTGCGATCATAAAAGCATATTAACAACAAATTATTTCCAACTAAAAACCAAACCCATCTGAGATAAGCCCAACTGCGGCACTGTGGAGGGTAATGCCATGTAAATGCAGGCAATAAATCTTGTCACATTTGTATCGATGAATTCTTGAACTAAAAACAAAAGTAAACGGCAACAAATAACAATAACAACACACATGCATATACAAACAGTAAAAATAACTCTACAAATAATTGTATATACACATACCATACATACATACATACCATTTTAGAGTCGTGTTGCGTTGGTGGCCAATCATTTGGCAAATTTATCTACAACTCTGATAGACAATATGCGCACGTTGTTGTTGCTTAAACTGCTGCATATTCCACAGTTGCCTGCGCAAATGTGCACTGACATACATATGTATATAATATTATATGTTGGCCTTCCACTGTCATTCATTGTTAGTAATCGAAGCAATCAATCAAATTGCATACCAAAATCACTTAGAGATTTGTATATAAATACAAATATTTGTTACAGGTAGAGTAAATATGTGCTATACACCATGCAACACACCTCCAATGCAAAGATTGATACATTTTTCATTCGTCAGCCTTAAATATACATATCAAAAAAGTTATCTAAACCAAATAATACGCTTTTAATGAAAAAATAACAAATACACACCTACATATTTTTATTCACAGGTGACTGTCGCCAAAACGCTGGATTACGAGAGGGTGCAACGTTATTATCTAACAATCGTCGCAGCGGTAAGTTGACTTGACTATAATAATATCCAATAAACATGCCGCCACAAATGTTCATACAAACTTGTAAACAGTGAGGTTAAGTGCAATTCCGAAAATAGTGAAGGCAAAACATTGGCGTTGACAGATAACTGACACAGAACACACAGACGCAGATATACACCTAGGAAAACGCAATCTTAGAGCTTCAAAAGAAAATACTTATGTGACCACCATTTCTCCCTACATACATAAATATATTTTTTCCTTGTTAAACACTTAAAGTCACCGCACAACTTTCTTTTTGCGCCATTCTTTTACCAGTTTCCCCTGCAAGCATTCACTTCCTCACACTCCTTGCTGGCACTCAAAGATTTTTCACCTCTTACTATTTTCGCTGCAACTCTTTATTGCACACGAAGACAGCCACGCTGCGCGCTTGCAGCTGAATTTCATAAATCGCTTGCTGTTGGAATGTAAACGCTTCATTGCTCCGCCTTGCACCGTATTGTATGTGACACCATGTCGCTGTAGAGGCTTTTGTAATTTGATAGCGACAGCTTAGACTGTCAAGTCTGTGGCGAGCCAGTGAACCAAACACACCATTTCACAAAATCACACGAAAGTACATGCAATACTTATAATTTTACATGCCCTTTTTCATACCTTCAAAATCTTTATCATCGCATTGTTGTAAGAATTTCTTACAGCATAACATAATCGTGTAGAATGCAAATTTCTTCTTTCTTTTATGCAGAATAATCAATACTACGATACATTTATTAGAAGACGTCTGAGAAGAAATATTTAAAGGCGAGTTATTTTTGAAGTTATTGCAATAATATAAATCATAAGCTGTTTCAGACATCTAACGGGTATTATGAGAACTTTTTTCCTTTTGTCTACCGAAAGTAATCTCTGGAGAAACATTTTAAAATTTCTCGAAACTATAATTGATCTCAGATCTTCACAATGATGGAGACCGACATTAACTTTTATCTTAGCATTTGAAGAATCCTAAACTAAAATTTTACCAATTTTGTTTCTCAAATTCAAGTAAATTATTTCAATTTTAGAACATACTATATACTTTGTCAATAGCGCTTATTATTCTCTAAAGGAATATGGAAAAATACATGTATATACTACTGCATCCATAGAAAAAAACTTCTATTTTTGTATTAATTTTGTAGATATTTTAACGATATAATCACTAGCCATAAAATATTTATCATATACAATCAAAAATATCTTAAAAATTCAAAATTGACAGCCCCAAACCGAATTTTGTAATATCATAAATTGGGACAAAAAAGCACCTGGAAATTGTAATAAATTCCCCGGGTAAATGATATTTAAAAAAAGTATTTTGATATGTTGGTAGGAATGTCCCTAAGTAACCAGCTTATTTAGAGCAGTTGCTCAGTATACCTCAGAAGTGCGTTCCGATTTTTGCAATGGATAAAAATATAGAACAAAGAATTTGTCTAAATTTTTGTATTTCCAAGGCTTACGGTGTATCAAAAAAAAGCTTCCGAGTGGTTTAATATATTTAAAGACGATCGAGAGATCGTTGAAGACATGCCTGGTTCTGAACGACGTTCGAACTTTTCAACTGATGAAAAAATTAAAAAAGTGAAGGATATGGTGTCGTCACGGAACTGCCAATGAAATGTCGGCTTATGAGTTTGACACGCAAATAAATCTACAATCATCAGAATGAAGGGAAAAACCGAGCCGAGACCAAAACAAACATGCCAAAGCCCCTCAAAAATCATTGAGATTCTCCTTGTGTTTTTTCGATATTCGTGGCTTGCTGCATCATGAATTTACATGACAGATAGGCAATAAGTAGTTATATTTAGCCGTATTTAGGCGTTTGCGTAAAAATATCCGTCGAAAACACCCGGAATTGTTGAAGAACAGTTCATAAATTTACGCAACGATAATGTACCATTGATAGAGCCATGATTGTGACCGAATTTAAAGCGAAAACGAAATGAATACCATCGATCCACCACAGTATTTACCAGATTTGGTTCCATGTAATTTTTTCTTATTCCCCAAGCTGAAATTGCCGCTCCATAGAATCCGTTTTCAGTCGATTGAAAAAATAGTACAAAATTCACTGAAGGAGCTGAATGTCATCCAAAAAATTGTTTCGAGGCAGGCGGGGCTCACATTGAAGGCTACAAAATAAATATTCATAAATAACTAAATATTTTACCTTTTATTTCAAATTTCCATTACTTTTTTATCACATTGTATATGTATATGTATATATCAGAAGTATATAATTTATGCCAATAATTGGAAAGGAAATATTAAATTTAAAAATGTTAATACGACGTGAATAAGAAATTATTTTAATTGCAGCCCCTGTTTGCTTTATATTAATGTTTTTCTAAGAAACGAAAAGTGTCGCTACATTTAGGAAGACTTTATATATGAATAGAAATCAATATCGCAGTATAAAAGACCTCCCAGATACCAAAAATAAATTTAAAAAAACTATCTCACAAATTTTCATCAGCTTTGAGAAATCTCAATATATTTAAGTATTATATTGCGAATAATATAAAATTTCAAATTGAAAACAAGAGCACTTTTATGAATTTAATATAATCAATTAATTAATTTTCTTCTTTGACACTTGCCACTAGTTGTTTAATAATTTTATTGAGTACAAAACTGCTTCACGCTTACCGATATTCTACTGAAATCGTCCGCATATAAACAAACGCGACATACAGGTATTCGGTAGTCATTATAACCATCTAACAATATCAACACTTAAGTGGCAAATAACGACAAAAATGGAATACTAATCTGCCAATATCGAAGACTAAGACGTCTTGTAGGAGCCGGTATTATATAATATAACTTAAGCGGGCAGTTCAATTATGTGACAGCAAGGCGTTAGCGGTGATGGCAACGCTGCATCTTATGATGTCGAAGGAGTTTGAATGACAGCAACGAACGGAATTTAATTAAATTTATTATTATTATTTTTTTTTTTTTCATTTTGCACAAGTGTCAACAGAGCCTATTACGAGCAGATGAGTTGAATACCATTCCACTCGAAAAATCTCAAAGAGACATGTCGTTTATGAGAACTGCTACTGGTAACGAACATCATATATGCGCTGAAGCTGGTCAAGTGGCAAGTGCAGCGTGCTCCGAATGGCAGAGCTACGCGGCAAGTTCAGTGGAAAATGCGCGAGTCTATTAAAATCCAATTGCAAAGGAGCGAGTTGCCGTTAAGCATGGACGTTTGGTTGGACAAATGTTGGTGCGATGTAATACTATATATATGACGATGTACATGCTATTTACAAATGTAAATAAGTATGTTTAGAATAAACATACATGTGTCTGTGTGAAAATCAATTCCATTGTGGGCAGCCGGTCGCAACCCACTTCCTCAAATAGGCTGCCAACTAGCGAACGAGTGGGATTATTTATCTCTTTTATATGCACTCAAGTATATATGTGTGACTCTATACTTGTATTTTACGATATAACAGCCGAATAACTATATGTTTCGCAAACTAGTGCTCAGTTTGCCAAGTTTATTAGCTGGTTATTAAATATTTTTTATATAATTCTTAACCTAAAATTATACCCATTGCTTGCACACGTACTGAGATTATGACTTTGTGCAAATAACGGTGATTTGTGGTGGCGTGCGGAAAGTGTATTGTTCTGACTATGATTATATAATATGAATGTCGGAATAAAGCATTTCGCTTCCGCATGCCGACTTGTTTATGCATTTAATTGATATTTCATGACAAGTTTGTATAAAAACAACAACAGTGAGCATTTTTCTAAGTGAAGTAAAGTGAAATGTTTCAACAAAAATAAGAAAAATTTTAACTTCGGCTACAAAACGTTAGAGAAAAGAAATATTGGATGTACACAGCAGAGCCGCAGCGCTTCTATGAATATTAATGGTGAATAAATAAGAATATTGATCGATTAGTTTATAAGGAAGTTAGTATTGTGGTTTGTCGTATTGCAGCAACATACTATGCTGATCTGATCTGGAAAATTTATATGAAGATAATAGCGTTATTTTGAATAATGGCAGGGTATCTCCTATCCTTAAGTGAAACCTCATAACTCGACAACTACTGACATAATTTTAACTAAGCTTTGTACATGAAAAAAAAATATTTGATAGCAACCAGGTCTACTTACTTCGCTTAATACGAGTTTTATAAAATATTTTACGCATTTCCACTTTATAATAACTAAAGAAACTCAATGAAAATATTGATCACAATATGAATCATTTTGAATAGTACTTTAAGCGATAATTCTCTGCTAAAAGTGGTCCAAAATAGTCTTTGACCTTATTAAGTCGCCAGAAACCAATTATGATTGAGATCCTCTATCTTTACACCGAAAATATCGATTAATCTGTAAGATATCTGAACGATATTTGGAGAGCTACTTTTCTGCTGATTTGGCATTTGGTATAAAAAATTGATTGGTTCTAAACTCCCTCTAACTCCTTTATACCTGATACATAATTTTCGATCATTTGGTTGATTTTATACCAAATTCAGCAAAATAAGTGATATTTCAATTATTATTTTTAGTGAAGCATCAAAATGTGTCAAATCGGTCCAGACCGTAGTCAAGTCCCCACAAGCTTAAGTTTAAGATTTTAGAACGTTAGCGAGCTAACTAAGACAAAACCGGCTTATGGACTTATGCCAAGTTCTTTTCTCAACATTTTGTATCAAAAAAATATTACAATTATCTTGAAACACAGGCATTGGGTATAATTTAGCGATGTAATTGCAAGTTCTATGCTTCCAAAAATACTTGCAAACAAGTTCCGATGCAATTATTTTCCTGCAATTGCACAACTGCTGGCTGTCTGTGAGATATTAGCTACTCAATATATACTTTATTGAAAATTTTTTTTTTCTTCAAAAAACTAGCACACAAAGTTTGCATTGAAAATCGGCAATTCGAGCAGCGATAAATTGCGCTTTTCGGGCGTATCAACTCACATTAATTACAACAAATTATGTTATTGACTGTGTGCGATCTTATTTCGCTTAAGCGGCAGCACAAACATTTTTCATATGGTTGCTTGCCATATTTTTAGCAACTCCGTGTGTGAATAATTGGAAAATTTACATTTTTAGATTTTTGGATTTGAAAAAAAAAATTTATAAAAAAAATATAAATTAAATGTTGAACATAAAGATAGAAAATGTATGTAGTGGCGTTGCCAGATTTGTAAAAAAAATCTATATGCTAATTTGCGGGCAATTTTTTGGCAATCAAATGAGTACGATTACTTCGTTTAACGTATTTCCAAAAATTGTGTGGTTGGCTGGCGAAGCTTTGTGTGTGTATTATGGCGCGGAAAGGTCTTAATCGCAATCTAGATCTAATGTGTAGAAACATTTTTATGTTTTTCTCTTGCGATTTTTGTATTTTTATATTGTTTCCAATACTACTACTGGTAATGATGTAGCTACCGCGTTTGCTCTACTGTCAGTATTTACAGCGTTATTTGGTATGCGCACGCGCACAAGAATTTCAACGAGATCGCTAAGCGGATTGCTAAACTCAATGAGCATAATGAAATAATATCGAAAACTTATTCTGATTATAAGTGAAGTAAAAAATTAGACAATTGGATTAGTGCTAATAACGCATGCCAGCCATGGTGAAGAATTATAACGAAGCATACGTACATATACACATATATGTATATACGTATAAAATATATACTTATTAAGCATCAGCAGCGACTTCAAGCTTATAATTTGCATTTATTCAATTTTATCTTAACATATTTACACAAAGCTTGTCGCTATCTGTCAATGAGTTATGTTAGCCATGTTCCGCTCTGTGTGAATTCCACTCGGTGGGTGTTTGATACTCGCACAATACCTGAAAGCAAAAACTGAGAAATACAAATATAATTTTTCAAATAGCAGATACGCGTTTGAGATTGGCTTTTGTCAGGTTTAAGCTAGATTTTCTGCAAATTCTAATACCATATGTCAAGAGAACATATTTAAACAAGTTTCTCGATCGCTCAATTGATATGGAGCTACATGTGCGCATGTCCAATTGAGAAAATTTGCATGCATATCTAGTCTAACGTGTGTATCTGGCATAATAGAATTATAAGATACATTTTAAAGCCAGTAATAAATGTAGTAATGCATTTATTAAAGTTTTTTGCGCATTTCATAAATTTTAGAATTAGTAATATTATAACATTAGTTTTTCTTGGTAAAAACTTAATTATAAGAGTATTAATTTTTTGCCGAGATAAAACTTCCTGATTTTACCACTTTTTCCATTTTGCCGAAAATATAAGTAAAATCAAGTCTCTGAGTGGTACTCTACATATTTCGTTGGGCATAATTTAATCGCTCAACTGCATTCATTTTGGATTAACTAATTAATATTTATCTTTTTATTACTTAATGTGATTACAAGCCCTCAAAAAAATATATATTATTCACAATTAAAATTTATTCTCAAATTTACTCTTCTCGAAGAACTCCAATATCGAAGAAGACATAATTATTGGCTTCAACTCATTTCAATACATATGCATGTATTTATGTTTAAGACTTTTGGTTACCTCGAAAAATGCAAACAAATTACGCTTCATTAGTGCAAATACGTGTTGGCCCAGCGGCATAAAAGGTAATTGAACTACCAAATACGCGCAGAGACAAGCCAAAAAAAAAACACAAAAAACAAAAGAGCAGTGGCATGCAAAATACATGTAAACACAATTTCCAACCCTGCCTCCACAAGCCCATTAACCATTTCAACTAACTCTGCCTATAGACTATCATTTATTGTTTTAATGATGGCATAATTGAGAGCCATTTGAAGACTATTTGCCATTATTTACCAAAGCATCGAGCGCCGAACATCAAGCATCAAAATCGCTGTGAAAGGCCTGAGAAATTGAACAACTCAACGCCGTTAATGACTGTGTTGGCACTATTTTGTTTTTTTTTTTTTTGTATTTTCTTTTGCTGCTGATGCTGATAATGTGATGCTATAGGCATGTCATGAAATCCCAGATCAGCGTGCATTACAGCGTGTCCACGTAAATGTCAAATTTTGGGTAGGAGGGGCACAGAAAGCTATTTTCTATCTTTAATGCCAGTAAAATACACAACAACCACAGCGCGACACGAAGGAAAATGTCAAATTACATGTGTGGGTTTTGCATCACACTTCAGCGCTCGGGCCAAGTGGGTCGTAGCTTGCCAAATCTCCGATAAACCAATCTCAGACTGTCAATAGGTGTATGTTGGTAAGGCTTTTTGGTTTTTCTGTCTATAAATATTGACTGCAAATCGATGTCTGCATATGTGCGTATTTATATTTATACAGTTATGTTGCTTAAACAAGTTTTTGCCGTTGCTCTTAAGTTTGTGTCACTTTGATGAGTAATAGGCAACTTCATTCGCGCTAACTGTATCTTATATCTTCCTGTTTGATAGATTGTGGTCTTAATTTACAAGTGTTGCTAATTCTGAAACGAGTTTGATTTAATATTCAATCGATACGCGGCATATACACGTACAAACGCTATCGATTATGTGGATTGTATACTCTCTGCCATTTTACGGTACAAGTCATTGCACTCTGGTTTTATTGGAATATTTGTAATATTTTCACATACTCATGGAGAAAAGTGTCTGTAAGGCCGTGAAAAACCGAGAGGGGGGAAAATTTTTCAGATGATTTTTATAACTCTAAAGATTCATATTGTAATAAAAACGTAAATAATTAAACGAAAAGAATGAAATTTTAGTTTTTTTGCATTAAAAATTACACACCAGCTGTCGCTTAAAGATGGCTTAAAAGTTTACATTAAGTTGTCGGATAGTTACGTACATATAATAAAAAAAAATTATTTGCTCTCGAAAATTAAGATAAATACTTGGGTGATTTTTTGTTAAATAGGAAAAGCAATATAAATTGTGTCGTTGAGTCTATGTTTAGCTTAATATGCTTAATATCTAATTTATTCATAAGTAGTAAGTACGGGTAACCAGTAAGGAGAGTAACGCATGTGCTCGACGAAATGGAAGTAGAGAATCCCACAAATTGGAGTTCGCTTTCCTCTTCTATGTAATCTGGCCGTTAACGCCTTGCTTAAACAATTTGAGGATTTTGTGTCCCAAATGCGACAATTCTGCTTGTTAACGTAATCATCGAGGTGGAAATGAGTCTCGTCCGAAAAGATGATTTTTCGGTAAAAGTGACCATCCTCGGTCAAACGAACTTTGGAAAAAAGTTTTCAATATTTCCCAGTTTTCTTCTAGGGAATAGCGACCCATTTCGTAAATTTTAGACTTTTTACTGAATGTATTTCGTTACCCTTTCTACCAGAACCCTATGCTTGATAATCCACCTTTCTCAGTATTAGGTGTGTGTCTTAACTAAAATGTCCACACTCCGCCTAAAGGTATGCACTTTTTCTTATATGAATTCTAAAACAATTTCTAACAACATTTAGAACGATATTGAAACTATCATCTTAGACACTTGTGTCCACTTCCTATCGGATATTAAAATATTAAGAAGGTATGCATAAATATATTTTGATAGGAAGCATCAAAAGGAATACCTTGTAATATACTATATGTATATATTTGTATTTTTCTTAACAAAATATTTCAAACACTGCATTGTTGTGCTTTTACTTTTCTTCATACTGCTGTTTGTCATGTCTACCAGGTGTACGAGCCATTGTGCGCGCTATGACCTGTGACTCCAATTTTCATGTTCAACAATTTTTGATTTAATTCACGTGCTGCTGCTGTGACTGCCGCTGAAGCTGAAGTTGTTGTTACGAGTACAATTTTTTGTTGCCACATTTTTGAAGTTGTAGATATATATTTCTTTTTATTGTTAACGTAACAGAATACTAAACAATGCCATGAACAACGAAAGCAACAACAAACGGTAAGACAATGAAAAACGCTTAACCAAAGAGGCGGACATGTGTTGGACTGCAACAATATTATTGATTTCTTGCTTTCATAATGCTTTATTTGCTAAAATGCTTTTTTCTTTCCATGGTTGAAGTGCAATGGCATTTTTGTGGCATGAAGTCAGGTTGTTGAGACTACTTGTTGCTGCTCACAGCCAACTGCTGCTAGCTACCTTAGTTGTGCCTCAACATATGCGAAGGGCACACAAAATTCACAGCCGTTTTCTGTAAATTTTTGGCACGAAATTATTGTCGTTGTTGCTTATGAAGCGCGGTAGTCCACATAGTATTGTATGTTTATTGGTTGTTTATCGAATTCCCACCGTTGCAATTGGAAACTGATTTAGGTTTCACGTTATTTTGCTGCGAACTATTTTCTTGCTTACATTTTAGACTCCACTTTTCGTGTGCTCATGGACCACACATGCGTTCGTTTAATGCAACGCCGCTGAACTTACATAATAATCTGCAAAATTGTTGCATAAATATTTCACAATTGGCAAAAGCGCCAGTAGCAAGTGGCAAGCTGATAAGATCTGCTCCGAAACTCTTTGCGACTTCATTAAACTCTTAAATAAGTAAAAATATGCTGCCTGCAAACCATAAAATAAATACAAATAAAAACAAAGAATGAGTAGAAAAATAGTTCACTGCCCGCCACACGCCAATTTGCAAGTTGCAAGTGGCCAAACGACGCGCCAACAGCATTCGCGCGGCAAAGCGTCCAACTTGGCAATCAGCGCAGCAGCTATCCAATATCAGCGCCCCGAGCGGCTTGAACGCCGCGACGCCAACAACAAGACGCACAGCGTGTCGATAGCTGCCACATTGACGCTTCGTCGCGCAACGCTTAGCCAGCGGGTGCGCAACACCAATTGCCGAGCTGGCACTCTTGCTTTCTGCGTTGCTGTACGGCTGTGTTGTATGGCTACTTGAGTAGTTCGCGCTAATCAACAGCAGCGTCATCGCCATCACCATCACCACAGCGCAAAGCACCAAACACCGAGCACCAGCCAGTCAGCGTTTGCAACCACATACACACCCTTTTGCAACAGCGCAATACCACCGCCTTCTACGCCACATTGCGGCACTCATCAGATTTTGCTGTGGGTCATGTTGCAATCATAACACGGCGACTAAGTACGTGCACCGCACACATACAAACAAAATTGCTCGCGCATTGCGGCAGGTACTCCTACTCTGTGTGGCACGTCGCATATTTTTGCGCAACATGCCACACGTACAAAATATGAGCGAAAAAAAGAAAATTCTTTGCAGATTTTCATAATCTGCTTTCCGTTGGGTCTCGTTTGCCACTTCGACCGCCTGTCAGAAGTTGTATGGTACCTTTTGCGAGCGAACTGCGCAATATTTTGTGATTTTCTTCAACTTTTTTTTTTATTTTTGCTCGTAAATTTATTGATCAGATTTTTCTTCTTGTCGGTATTGCCAATAACAGCAACAGCATATATTTTGCCACAGTCATTATTGCTGCCGTTACACGCGAATACTTCGCTGAGTTTTGGTAAAGTTATTTCGCTGCATTTGACTCTTGTGTTTTCTTTAAAAGTTTCAAGCATCTGCGGTGCTTTTCCTGCAATATTTTTGTTGTAATGTATAATTTTGTTGATTTTATTGGACCTTAACCATTATTATGCGGTTTTTGTATTGAAATCGTTTGCCTCTGTCTCAGCGCGAAATGTAACCAAACAAGTTATGGCAGTGGCGTCGTTTTCAGGTGAATTTCAGTAAGCTATAATTGCTGTCACTTTGATAGCGAACTAACGTCGAAGTTGAAGAGCATTTTTAAAATTCTTAATTCAGCTTCCTTGTAGAGTATGGTCGAACGAAAGCATGCCCGACGATTGAAAGATTTAAGTCTGCTCTTTCCAATCCACAAAAGAGGATATCTCACAATCTGCGCCAACTACCGTGAGATAAGCCTTCTCAACAACGCATAAAGGGTTCAAATCTTGGAAAATACCCATGAAAATAGGATCGACCCAAACCACCTCTTCGTATATTTCGAAGCTGCTTTTGACAGCTCGAAAAATAGCTGCATTTATGCCCCGATGTCTGAATTTGGTATCCCCGCAAAACTAAAACGACTATGTAAACTGACGTTGAGCAATTCCAAAAGCTCCGTCAGGATCGGGAAGGATCTCTCCGAACTTTTCGATACCAAACGAAGCTTCATACAAGGCGACTCCCTATCGTGCGACTTCTTCAATCTGCTACTGGAGAAAGATTATTCGAAAACCTAATCGAGCAGGTACAATATTCTATATGAGTGTACAGCTGCTGGCGTATGCCAATGATATTGATATCATCCTCCTCAACACCCGCCGCGCCGTTAGTTCCGCTTTCTCCAGGTTTAATAAAGAAGCGAAGTAAATGGGTCTGGCAGTGAACGAGAGCAACACGAAATATCTCCTGTCATCTAACCAACAGTCGTCGCACTCGCGACTTGGCTCCAACGTCACTGTTTACAGTCATAACTTTGAAGTCGAAGCTAATTTCGTCTATCTTGGAACCAGTATAAACACCACCATTAATGTCAGCCTGGAAATCCAAGGCAGAATAACTCTTGCCAACAGGTGCCACTTCGGACTGAGTTAGAAATTGAGAAGTAGAGTCTTGACGAACAAAAATAAAAAAAATTGTAAAAAAAAAAATATTTCTTTTGGCGGTCGGAAAATGCAATCGAATTTGGTTTTGATTTAGTACTAGCGCGAACCTCTATTTATTACTCTATAGCAGGTCGTGCTTGAAAACATATCAGCTTTTAGATAAAAGTTAAATTTTACTAATAAATTTGCTAAACCACCTGATGATGAGCGTATGAGAAGCAATATTATATCTTATGTTATGAGGTGAAGATGATTTAATGGAGAAATGCCAAAATTTAAAGAAAGTGCCAAAATAAGTCGAACAATGTTGTATTACAATTAAAAAATACAGCGGAATGTAATAAATTATTGCAATATAAAGTAAATTATAAAAGCTTATTTCATTCAAGTTCATTTTTTAATACTAATAAAATTTTTATTCCGGAAATCGTCTTCGAAAGAAAGAAATATGTAAAATTAACCTCTTATCAGAAGCACACGCATTTCTCCGAAATTCTTTCCATACAAATTTTACTAAAAAATGGCCAAAAATTCACTAACGTATATTATTTTGGAATTTTGAGTTATACTCAGTTTCTCTAGATCACTTTAAGTTACTTGGCATACATACAAAAGTTACTCATACCACCCGTTGCACTCAGTATGAAACATATTAATTTTATGAAGTTGAAATATTAGCTTTATAATTTTGTATTTTGTATGAAGATACTGATGTGAGATGATCTGAATAATCTCAACATTTATTTATAGTCATCATTACATCATTTACTGAACTCATGAAAGACCATCAATAGTACCTCAGCCGAAATTAACTAAAGGCTGACCATATTTAAAAAACCAAATGCTGTTGAATTAAATGGTAAAGATTAAGGAGCTGAAAACATAATTTTTTTGAAGACTATTTTCTAATAATAGAAAATAATAAAAAATAATTTTAAAAAAGTACGTTTTTAGTTTCTTAATGTTAACCATTAACTTTTGCTCCTAAATATCTAAAGCAAAATAAGGCCATGTATAATTTATTATACACACAATCTCAATATGTCTATTAATATAGTAAGCTATTTTTCAATTTGCTAACAGTATCTGTATGTATCTATTTACGTACGATATATATGTTTATATGTGCAGGGAATATTATTAATTATTTTATTTTATTATCGTCTAACTCTTGCTAATTGATTTTGAAGACTACTGCTGTGTAGCAAACACACTTACATATTTTTCTATGTACATGCGCATGTATGGCTGTATACATACTCTAAGCAACAAACTATTTCACTGCTCGCTGCTATAATTGCAACTTCTGAAGTCATTAACTTTGTTTTTTATTGCATTACAAACACATATTACAAACTTATTTCTAATAAAGCAGAAAAGAGCACAAAATCGCAGTTATTTAACCTGTATTACCAGAAAATTTACAATAACAACAAAAAATTATTTGCAAAGAATTTTAATTGCGAAATCGCCAACAAGTGTTGCCGCAGCATGCAATCGCTGTCGAAAATCAGGCAGCGATAAAATGCAACAACTACAAAAACGTGACTATCGGCTAACGCATCTGGCATTATTTATGCACACCCACTTCCGAGATAGTGGGACGACCAGTTTTTATAAAAAAAAATTATATAAATATAGTATTTGTGCATATGTATAAGTGTGTGTATGCTCATGCGCATTGTACTCATATCTCCAACGCGAAATTAAGAAATCTGCCTTAAATGGCATGTGAATAGGCGGTAAATATTTTCGTGTGCTTGCGACATGTGGCATGCCAAATGAATAATTTTCCGCAACACCTGCTGAAAAATGCAAATTTACTTGGTAAAAATCTTTAGCAGCTGTCTGCCTGCCTTCCAAATTGGAAAAGCAACTATTCGCTACGATCAAAAGTATTTCTTTTTCTTTATTTTTCCGGCTGGCATTTAATATTTGTGATTTGCGAAAATTTTTGCGTGCGCAACTGTGTATTTATGGTTGCTGTAACGCGTGCGTTGGCGTGTTGATGGCGTGTGCGCGTTGTTGTTTTTGAATAGGCGGATTTTGCGTGTTAATTAGAAACGCAAACGCGTCGTTCGCATGAAAAATAAAAAATAAAAAAATATTATTTTTCTTTGTTGTTTTTATGTTGCAATTTAGCCAACAAGCAAGTCGTGGGTGTTCATAGTTAACACTTGTGCCATTTGTGGGGTGTTAATTAAAGAACCGATTTGGCCGACTTGTACTGAAAGCAATTACTTTTCATTTAAAATGTATTTATGGCGTTAATATATGTTTCTTAAATCGCTTACAAAGCCAATTATTGCTAATTGTGTTATTAGCAAAATATTTATTGACATCAATAAACATTCGAGTTAGTTGTATATTTAAAAATTTATAATTGCCAATTGAATAAGTTTTTAAATTTATTTTGGTTGATTATTATTTATATTTAACAATGCTAAGAATTAATTCATTTTGAATAATCCAGTGAATAAAAAACTTTTATTTGAAATTTATGAAGTAATTTTATTAGTTGCGTAAGGAGAGTCTTATGATTTTGCAATTATTATTGAATATTCAAACAAAATAAAGAAAAAATTACTCTCAGAGTAATGATTCACAGCAAATTAAATATAGTTGTTTTCAATAAATTTAATATGAAATATTTTTTTTTTTTACTTTTGTTTGTTTAAAATATTTTATCAAATTTAAAAAATATTAACAGCATTTCATTATTCTATTCAAAATGAAAAAAAAAAATTATGGCATATAATTTATATAATTATGACAAATCTTAAGTCTTAATCTTTCTAAAATCTTATATGGAGAGCGGCAGCTCGAAATTTTACGATATTACATATATAATATGATATAGTGAATCGTAAGCAATAAAAACTCAATTTTGATTTTTTCAAAATTACGTTATTTTGCATTTTAGGTGACGATTTAAGCATTACATTATTAATAAAATTTTTACAACTTAAATTTTCAAATTTAATTTCCATTTATTTTCATGTTCAGTAGAGAATTAAATTTTGACTAACAATAAATTTTGAATCCAGTGAACACATCAGTCTGTTTATGAACATTATATAATTAAAAAAAAATTTTTGGGCTTAAAAATGTTTTGCTGGCTTTTAAACCCAAATTCACAAAATAAGTGACTATTTTTATTGATTATGAAAAAAATTTTATTATAGTTTTTCTTTGTTTATAATTTCTGTTGAATGCAACTAGAGCAATATAGCAAACATTTTAGGACTTCAAATGTTCAACTTGAGCTCACAAGTGGTCTAAGGAATGCTGCTGTGTATTCTTATCTTTAAAATAATAAAAAATCTAAGTCAGTGAATTTTGGAGATATTTCTAGCCAATTGATATGAAAAGTAAGATTTATTTTTGCTGCCGCAATCGCTTAAATTGATATTCATCTTCAAAAAAAAACTCTTACAGCTAATCCAGAAATTTACAGAACCGCATAATACTGCAAAAATGGCAACCCAAGCTCCACACTTAACCGCCTACTTAACTTGCTCAATGCTCTAGCCACAGTCAATTATTGCTATCTTTATAGAAAAAATCAACAAACTTGATTCACCACTTCTTAAACCGTTATAAAATTATATTAAAAACATTTAATAAACAATTCTTATTACAATAATACCAAAACACAACACGTTTCGCGTGTCCATTAAACAAGTCAAATAGAAAATTCTAAAGACTTAAGACACAAACTTGTATGGCAGCCAACAAAGAAAGCAGCAATACACACACGACATATACATACATACATGTCTTACAGAAAAGGCATTAAATGAGATAAAAAATTTTAAAAATTAAAACAATACAATGCAAACATAAGAACAGCACACGAGTATATATAAATAAATAAAAATTAATATACATACATATAAATATATATGGCTATAAATCAATAAATGCCACATCCGCCACCTGTCTATTCGCCACAAGCTCATTTATTAGAGCTTTCAAAAGCGCAAATGATTGCTAGGTCCATAATGAAGTCCAATCTGCAGAGCCACATACTCGTATAGTGACAGCCACAATGGAGCGCGGCAGCATCATTAAGGTAATGCTGACAAATGCGTGTTGGACGGCTTTCAATTGTGTGAAATGCACGCGCAGATGATGAACGCACACATATATACATGTATTTTTATTATAAGTGTGAAGTGATTTTTCATAGAATTTGTTCTTTGACTTGTCCTTTGTAAACTTTAACTTTTTTAGACATAAATATGTTCATATGTTTTTTTTTAATTCTGTTGGCAGCTAAATTACTATTTGCCAAAGTGTGTGTTCTTTGTAAATTAAATAACACATTCAGTCACAAATTTGAACGTTTACTCAACTATTGTGTTGTTGTGAGGCGCTATTGAGATTTAGCTTAATGAAATGGAAAAGAATTGAAACTTTACTAATGGCAGTGCCATTAGGTGAACCACAAATTATTGGTGCTGAGTTCATTTTATAATTGTTTTCTACGCAATTATTTGTTAAGATGTTTGAGGAGTAAATTTTTTTTGATTTATGTGTTTAATTTTGTTTCCGCCATTTTGGATAGCGAGTTCAAAAATTGTGTACACATATTGAAAGGCCCACTCATAAAAGGTTTAAAGATAAAGGCTCTGTTTTTGATGGTTTTGCGTAATTATTGTTGTTGTTCTGTTATTTTAAAACAATTTTTCTTTGAAAATTTTGCATCTTTTAAAAACTATTCTTCTCATTTATTAAAGTTAATTTTTGCGATTTTATGGCTTTTTCTTTTACTTACTTTTGCTTTGTTCCTAACTAAAATCATGCTTGCCTCGAATTTCGATAATATTAAACGATATAGCATCCTTTTTTATTCTTCGAATAGTGATGCCAGCTCCCTCTAACTTTTATATTATTTTTACTTTTTATACTCTTGCAACATATTGCTACAAAGTATAATACGATTATTGTACGAATCACCTAAAACTAAGCGAGATAGAATATCCGAGTGACTATCTGTAACTTTTAATAAAAACACACATCTCGGGAAGTGGCTGGTCGATTTCGACTAAATTTAGCACATAGCATTACTCTTATATACTTATATAACAGTGTGAAAATTGCCGAAATCGGACTAAATACACGCCTGCTTGCCGTTGAACACAATTTTAAATTTCATTTGGTTCTTTCACTTTCCAGTACACAAATCAAGAAGCAATTAACATAATGGCATAAAACTGTGCACAAATAATGCCTTTGGTGTCTGCCATCTTATGACCAAAAATAATTTAAATCTAATAGAAGCTGTTCAAACCTCTGGGTACTGACTATTTAGACCCCAGTACCTATAGTTGACTTTTAATCGAAAATATCGGTCAATGTCTGATACATATAACTGAAATTAAGGGATAATCCTTCTCTTGTAATGGTATTTCTATAAATCAAAATTGGCTTGAATCGGGTCAATACTTCCTTATCCATACATTATTTTAGTATATGGTATGATAATACTTAATAGATAAAATCAGGTCGATACTACCCCAACTCACATATGGGTCAATCCACGTCAAGTGGTCAGTGGAAAAAAAATTAGCAGTTCATTAGGAAGGGAACCAGACGCATACCCCGTAATATAAATATTTCGTTAAATTCTATTTTTTGTTAAAGTTATTGAATGTTGAAATTTAGAAGACGATAAAATTGTAAAATTATTTTCTCATAAACTACTGCAGATAAATCGATGAAATTTTGTGAAGTCAAAGAAAAATGTTCGTGCTATATTATAAATATTTTTTCATGATCCATTTGATTAAATAATAATATTTTATTAATATTTTGTTAAACAATTGAATTTTTTAAGTGTTCTTTACGCTAAAAAAATGAAGAGTACTATGTAACACAACGCAGAAAAAAATCACTTTTAATAATCTGCAAAAAAATTTTTGTTCATTCATACCATTCCAAAGATATAGATTTTTTTGTTCACCTACCGCTCTTAAAATGTATGGCACATCGATCGTTGGGCAATATGCGATCGTTGCGTTTATGCTTTTCTTTCGGCACAGCTGCCGGGAGCTTACGAGCGCACTGCGCAACGATCGATGCTCCATACGTTATACCCATATACTATGTATAATGATTTTCGTTTTCTGACTAATCTTAAGCCGAATTTGTGGGTCAGTGTATGAGTACTATATAGTATAAACATTATACATTTGTTTAGATTCCAAACCTCTGGTTGTCGTCTTAATGAATTTCCCTGACTTTGATACTTGCAATTTAATTTTTTCTTACTTGTTTCTCTTCGTGTTTATTTTTGAACGATTTTTGGTTTCTTGGCAAATATTTCTTTAAGTTTTCCTTTTATAATCGAAATGCATGACCGTATTCTTCGAAACAGATCATATTCGTTGAGATAATGCTACATGATTTAATATTTACTGGTTCTGAATCTAAAATAGTACCGAGGCTCTTAGAAATGGAAATTTTTCACGATTAAAAATAATATTTTTTTTTTGTTTTTGGATTTACTTTACTTTACTTTTGTGTAAAGCCTAGAACCTAAGACGAATAGTTACCATAAAAATATGAAAAATAATTAAGATTAATAAAAGTTATTAATAGTTCCTGAGTATTAGTAGAATTGAGTATTATAGTAAAAGTGTTTAGTTACAATTAATTAGTTGAAATAATTTCTAGCAGCCAAACCACAATTTTCCACAATATATGACATCCTTACCTCGAAAAAATTTTACTAAGGCTTAATTGAGAAAACAAAAACCAATCTAACCAACAAGTAGCACTCTAGAATCCAAACAACAAAAACGGGTTCGTGTCTAAAGTCTTTTGATTTGGAAATATTTTCGCTTGGCAAATCATTCTCAAGCTGCGCTCGCATGCGATTAATGCATTGATGAATGTTTTACATAATCCAACGCAACCAACAACACACACAGTGTGGCAAATAGTGTGGAAATTTACATGAAACATAGCAACAACAACAAAAACAACGCTAATCCATTCATTTGCAATTTTAGCAACATGCGGGTTGTAATGAACTTACGTGCGCGCAAAGCAACAAACGCTTGGCTTGTGAGCTTAAGCCAAAACATAGCAAATTAAAAAAAAAACATTATTGCAAAGAAGTAACGGATATTAAGACAGCGCGCAGCAGCGCACAAAATCGAATTAGCCGCCATGAAAATCGAAAGCTCGAAATTGCAAAGCAAAATCTTAATTTTTGTTGAAAATGGAAAAATCCCGAAAATGTGCTTTGAAAATCGATTAATGTCGTGGGATTAAATATTATTAATGCACGTGAGCATATGTTGGTGCGCACCTTTACCAATATAACGGTTTATGCATATGTATTCGTTTTTTGTTGTAATGTATATTTTTTTACCTTTCTTGTAATCTCCAGAAATTACATAGTTTCTGCCACGTTTTGGTGATGTAAAGAAAAAACAACAACAAAAATATAAATAATTGTCTACAACAACAATAAATGTCAACCACAATGCACTCAAGAGTCAAAGTGTACATTATTCGCATGACGACAATTTCCGCATGTCACAAACTGCAACAGCAACAATAAGAGAAAAGAAGTACAGCTAACACATAAGCTTGCCCTCTGACGCCCGCGAATCGTACACATACTCATACACACATATTTTCCTAAATTAACTCCAACACGTAATATTTGAAGATCGGTGTGTGCGTGTGTGTGACCGCTAGTCCATGTACAGATGACAGTGATTTTCACTGCGCATAAGCAAAGCTATAAAACATAAAATATACCCAAGTATGTGCATATACACATACATGCCATTTGTTCAGCTGTCAAATTGCAAGCCAAAAATGGCGCGAATTTGAGGTTATGGGTGAGAATTACGCAATTGATGTCAGCTTATGCCAGGAAATTCGCTTTCATTGGCATCAACGATGCAGGCATGTGTGTGTTAGTATTTCATAATGGAAAAGCATATTATTTAAGCTTTTTTTGCGACTTAATTCATTTAAGGCGTCTAAATGTGGCACTAATCTAGCATTTGGACTCAGCTTAGGTAATACTTGTGCAATAACAGGGGAGTCACTATATTGCCACAGCGGTTTTAAACTTTCCTCTCAGTGTGACTAATGCTTTTGATCCGATGACTAAGGGGGTATTCTACTCTAGAAATCAAATTTTGGGCAGTTTTTTGAATTTTATTTAAAAAAAAATCAAAAAATATTTTTACCATCCATTTTTTTTTTTTGGTGTTTTTATTGATATCTTAAGAATACAGAAAAAAAAATTACAAAAAAATATTAAAAATTAAAATAATTAGAGGGGGGGAGAGACAGGTGTAAAAAAAAATGGCGCATCCTGGTGACGTTGATCCTGACTCTCCTGGTGGTCTGAAAAAAAAATCAAAAGAAATTATTAATCAGTAGGGATGCTGTTATAGTCCGGGAACACGAAAAAAGAATTTTTTTGAAAAATGGCGACTGCCTGAAAATAAAAATCATTTTTTACGCTTTATTTTTGAAATTCCTGAATTTTTTTTTAAATATTAAAAACAAAAATTTTGACACGATGCTGGTAGGAACGATAAAATTTCAAATAAATCGGTTGTATAGAACTTGAGATAATGCCGGCACCGTGTGGAAAAAGTAGTTTCGAGCAAAACGCGTTTAAAGTTTAGGAGACAATTCTAGTGAACATGGATGTCACCTCACAAAATCGGCTGTATCTCCGAAAATAAGTCGAATTTTGAAAAATCCTTCCAAGGCCATATTATTGAAAGTCTAAACTTTAAACATATGAAAAAAATCGAATTTTTTCAAAATTCTAGAATAGAATACCCCCTAATACAATTTTGCATTGAAGAAAATTACGATAAAAGATACGGCTATAAAGAAAGTTGCACAAAAGATGTTAAGTACACAAAAATGAAAATGTAGCTTCGACTCCACCAAATCTTTTATACCCTTCACAAAATAAGAATGATTTGGTAAATTGAAATTTCAGAAATGCACTGTGATCTGTGGTCTATTTCTCTCTCAAAAAGACTTGATACAAGAACTTGGTTTAATTCTGATCAGTCAATTTTTATGACAGCCATAGGTTATAGTCTTTCGATCTCAATAATTTCTTAGGCCAAATTTTTCAAATCCACAGAAACCACACCCTTGGAAGCAAAGAGTTAGAGATGACTAATATGGTCAAATACTTTGGTCTTACGCTGGATTCCACTCCGCGGTGGAAGCAGCATGTTGACCTAACCATGGTTAAAGCTACTAAAGGACTTGTAGTGTGCAATCAGCTAGCTCGTAAGTTCTGAGGCTGCAACCAAGGATTGTCAGATGGTTGAACACCATGATCATGCGACTTATTATCACATATGGAGCGGTGACTTGGGCTCTGCATCGCAGGCTACGGTAGGACTTCAATGCCATGCGCACAAATCCGACGGCAGCTTATTTTATAATCATTTCGCTGAATCTTAATGCATCCGTCTTCATTCCTATCCAATCGAAGTCATGCAGCCAAACGACACTGTGCTCTCAAATGATCTCTTTAGCAGAAGGGTTTTGCAGAGGTAAAGGTGAAATCTCTTCCAAGTAGAACATGCAAGTGACTTACAGTGGCGAAATACTACAACTTTATTGCAGGAACGAGTTCGATAAACTTAATTAGTTCAAGGTTACTTCTCTACTAAATCAAGTAGGGCTGTAATGGAACTGTTCCGGTCTCGAACTACTGACTTCAAGGTCCGTTGAAATAATTGTTTAATACTGCGATAACAGCAAATATCAAAATAGTAATCATTAGTGAGTACATTTTCATATGTCAGTAACTCAAGTAATCGATCTCCGAACTGTATCGCAATGATATTCTTGGTTCCTGAAAGTGTTATAATAGTACATAATTGAAGTGAGATGTTGTCCAGAAACTAAACTTCAGAATCACCATTAAAAAGTTGTTTCTTAGCTCAGACAAGAAGGAAGGTCATGCAGCCAGTTTCCGTTTGTGTTTTCTTTTGTTTTTTTTTTAGTATGTCTGTAAATTTATTTACAAGTCATATTAAAGTAAATAAATAAAAACATTAATTTATTTTATAAAATTTCGCTGAATATTAATGCATCCGTCTTTATTTCTTCCAATCGAAGGCACGAAAATAAGTGAATTTTCTCTTAGTTAGATCTATTTTATAAAGGGTTTTCCAATAAAGGTGTTTTTTTTTTTTCAATAAAAACACACAAATCATTTACATGTCTTCTATGAATTTATTGCAGGAACGACTTCGATGAACCCAATTTTCGATTATCGTTGTTTCGGGTCATGACTATAGATCAAGTCTCATCGTAGTTATAATGCGTTTCATGACACCTGGTAGCGTTCACATCGTTAGCACTTCTAACGCGACGCCTTGTTCCAAGAGATTCAATGTTTATTGCTACCAGTTGTGATTTGACGTCGCTTAAGGCTTCTATGGTGGCCTTTCGAATGTCATAATCATCACAAGGTCTCTAATCGTTAATCTTCAAGTTTCTCTACGCAATAATTTGGTTCGTTGAACGTAGTTCGTCGTGGTGACATGTATGGTCAACCGACATGTTGGCCATCGAAACGTTCACGGTTGACTCAGAACTCATCTATAACACTCGTAAACCTGTCTGTAGACATAACCTCATTACCAAAGAAGCTATCTGCACCATCTCAATGTATCCACCAGATTAAAAAATCGATTCCGTAAACTGACAATTTAGGTGCAATATAATGGTTGTTCATGACATAATTTCGACATTGTCATAAAACGCAAAACTCGACAGTTTTAGTAGTTCATTAACCGCACACGTATCTCAGACACTAATGAAATTTTGACATGAGAATTTGACATAAAAACAATCAGAGATGATGATTTTTTAAATTTGTATTATTATTTTGGTAATAAAATTTAATAATTTGTAAACGTCATTACTGCGTATACCTTTCCTTGATGAAATTTTAAACATTACTGAATACAATAAAAAGTTACAGATCTTGACTTATTAAGAATGGCCAAAACGACACTTAGAAACCATATCGTCCATATTGAAAGCCCTAATATATCTCTTTTCCTTTATCCTCAGCTACAAGCATTTGGATTTTTGAATTTCAAAGCTGGACAGCTTGAATTTAGATACAATGTATATACAATATGCCCCAATATGCTTAATTTTGTTATTTGAAGTCACAATAAGTTGATGAACCAATCTGTCGCAGAATCTTTTTTTCGAAAAACTTTTGTAAAACCACCCACATAAATGATTATTTCCTTTCATTACTCTTCCTCAACACTACCACTCGAAGATCAGGTATTCATAAAGTTTTATCGACAGAACTCAGAAGTAGAGGCATAGTCTTTAAGAAGATTCATAACTTATACTCTAAAACAGCGAAGACTAAAGAAAACCACTAATTTGCACGGTAGCAGTAATCTTAATAGTAATGATTTAAAAAACTTTGACCATAAATAATCTCAAGAAAACTGAAGATGAAAATATGATGTATACAATTTTTTATTTAAAACTCATTACTTTGTGATGTCAACAGATACATATTTTCGTAATTGCTTGACTCCAGTCTGGCGCATCGTTCCCTCATTCCTACGTCCTAATATTAAGTCTGCGTCTCAAAACTAAATTCAACCATAAAAGTCACTTCAAGAATTTTCCTTACCTAAACTCAGTGTCAAGAGAACTTCACCTTAAAGCCAATTACTAAGTAAAGTTTTATTCTAATGCCTAAAAACAGACAATTTAGTATCGCTAAGCTTGAAAAATCGCATTCAATTAACGCAGTCAAAAGACAAACCTACACATAAAATGGCTGGGGACCGCTGGTCTCGTTTTGCAACAACAACAGCAAATAAATTGAAATGAACCAGCTTAAGCAAGCGAGCGCGCGCTACAAATGGCCACGACAAGTATTGATTAGACGCGCCACTGGCGGCCACTATTGGCTGCTGGTTGGTTGTTTGTTCGGTTGGGTTTCAATGCGCCGACTAAGCAGCCCCACCACGCGGTGCCATGGTCAAAAGGTGCCATTCTAGCGACGCGCCGCCATAACCAGCAAGCGGCGAAACTAAATTTATAGCATTGCGCATGCGCGCAATTATTTAAATTGCATTTGCCCGTGCAAGGCAATAGACAAGTACGCGTGCTGCACTACAACAACTACAATAACTAGTAAAAATAGAATAAAAACCGAAAGCATTTGAGAGACTACACCCGCTCTCCAGCACAGCCTAGGCGGCGACGAGCCGCGCAGCTAAACTGCTTAATTATATTGTCTGCGCGACAGGTATTTTATGGTCATAAAGTGACGGTTATTTAGCGACAAATTCCATTTGCGAAACGAACGTGGCATTTACATTTTAATTGTGCACTTATTACTATTTACAAGTTTGTGTCGCCGCGGTTGACATTAATTGCGATTAAAACGCGCTAATTTACACGCATTCATATATATTTATTTTTCCACCATTGTAGGACCGCGCACGCAACGTTTCGGAGCGCCTCTCCTCGACCACCACGCTGACGGTGAACGTAGCCGATTCGGACGATCAGGATCCATCGTTTATTTATCGCGGCTGCGTGCTGCTAGATGGCGCCTGCATCAATCCCGAGTACTCCGCCTCGGTGCCGGCTGGGTCGCTGCAAGGTGTGCTCACCGTTACGCCAGAACGCATACAGGCCGTTGACTTGGACACGATCAGCTCGCCAATACACTACTCCTTCGCCAGCGGCATGCCAAACAATTATGCAGATTACTTTGAGATTGATGAGCAGACGGGTGTGTTGAAGCAGATCAAAGCGGTGGACACCTCGACCGCCAAGAAGTATGATATTGTCGTAAAAGCCGAGGAAGTGTCAATGGCAAAACGCTTTACTACTGCCAAATTGACGATCAACGTGAAGCCCGTCGATGCCAATCCACCAGTTATAAGTGCCAGCGATATTGACGGCTACGTGGACGAGAACTCGCCAATCAGCACACGTGTTGTTGACGCAAATGGTCGTCCGATCACTTTTAAGACCACGGACGCCGATTTGGGTGAAGATGATCCCAAACCCGATTATATTTACGAGCTAACAACGCCATCTTTTAACGTTACAAACGACGGTATTTTGATTGTCAATGAGGAGGGTTTGGATCGCGATCCACCAGCACCCGGACGCTACAAGTTCCAAGTGGTTGCACGTGAACCGCGCACCAATGCAGCCAGTGCGCCACTCAGCCTTACTGTACATCTACGGGATGTAAATGACAACCCGCCCAAGCTCGCAATGGTGCCACCGATCACGATTACCGCCGGTGATGGTCAACGCAATGTCACTAAGGTGATTGCAACCGACAATGATGAAGGCGAAAATGCCATAATCACATATTCCATCTATCATGTATCCAACAACGGACAGCAGAAGTTCCACATCGACGAGAAGACCGGTGAGATAGAGACGAGAGGTCGGCTATTGGCAGGCGAACAGTATAGCATAACAGTGCAGGCAACAGATAATGGTGGGCTTTCTTCCCAAGCTATTGTCGAAATCGCCGTAACACCAGGACCGAATACGAAACCGCCAAAGTTCGTCAAACCCATCTATGAGGTGCAAGTTAGCGAAGGTGCTGAGATCAATTCCACCGTCACGGTAGTACATGCCGAAGATCCGGAGAACGATCCGGTAGTGTATTCAATCGTTTCGGGCAACGATTTGCGGCAATTCGCTGTGGGTCAAGAAAGTGGTGTCATTATGGTGATACGCAAATTAGATCGTGAAAGTCTCACACGCTATCAACTTACTGTGTTAGCCGAAGATAATGGCGGTCTGTCGAGCAGTGCCACGGTGAATATCAAGGTGACCGATATCAATGACAAAAACCCCGAGTTCGATGAGTCTACACTACCATACGTATTCGAAGTGGATGAAGGCCAGAAGGATGCTTTCGTGGGCATTGTACATGCTACCGATGCAGATGAGGGTATCAACGCTGAGATCACTTACTCCGTGCCACAAGACATACCCTTCGCCATCGACGGTAAGTCGGGCGAGATACGGACGGCCGCGCCTTTGGATTATGAGCGCCAGAAAGAGTACCGCTTCGTGGTGACCGCCAAGGATGGTGCGCCAGATGCGCGTCTCGGTACGGCAAGCGTTACAGTGCAGGTGCGTGATCTGCCCGATGAGGTGCCGAAATTCACGGACGCACGCATTGATGTGCATGTGCCCGAGAATGAGGCCGACTACTTGGTAGCTACCGTACAAGCTTTCGATCCGGATACGGTACAGCAAATCACTTACGTGCTACGCAAAGGTGCATCTGAGCTCTTCAAGGTGTCGCCGCATACAGGTGAAATACGCACCACCACTGGGCTGGATTATGAGACGAAGAAGCAGCATGAACTTATTGTCGGCACAATTGAGAATGATGGCGATGGACCCGGTGACACGATACGTATATTTGTCGAAGTTGACGATCGCAACGATGTGCGTCCGGTCTTTGCGGCTGTACCGGAACCTGTTACGGTTAACGACGATCAATCGATCGGTACGCGTATAGCAACAATGGCGGCTATAGATGGTGATGGCTCATCGCCTGGCAATGTGGTGCGCTACGAGATGGTCGGACGTGGTAAGGCATTAAAATATTTCCAAGTAGATGCCGACTCGGGTACCGTGCGTATAAGAGATGATTTGCGGAAGGAGGAGGACACCGAGTATCAGGTGGATATACGCGCTTACGATATGGGTGAACCACAGCTGAGTTCCGTAGCCACCTTGCCGGTGTTCGTACGTCATCTGTTGATCGATCCGAACGAGAGCAATACGATGGAGGGTAAAATGAATGACGGTGCCATAATGAGCCCGGAGAGCATAGGTTTAGCTTTCAGCGACGACAGCTATACTACCGGCGTGCCAGAGACTACCGGCATAAATGCAACGATTAAAGTGATACAAGTAATTAATTCGAAAAAATCGCGCGACGGCACGCCGAGCTTTAAGTGTGAAATAGTTAACGGCAATGATATGGACTACTTCGATATAATGACCGAAGATCACGGTTGTGGTGTAATATTGATAAAGCATCTCGATTTTGAGAACACCACCGCTTACTCGTTGAGCATACGCCTCATTTCCCACAAGTACTTCGTGAATCCGCAAAGAAGCATGGCTACGGTGAAAATAATTGTGCAGGATGAAAACGACAATGCGCCCGAGTTCATTTTCAATCGTGCGCATCCCACACGTAAAGATACTTTCTACGCGGTGGTGGCTCCCGAAGTGGACATCGACACACCGATCTTGCAAGTGCGCGCCACCGATCGTGATTCCGGTAAATACGGCATGATACGTTACAAAATCTACGATGAAGAGGACAATGTAATCAGCGATGAAAATTTGGTGAGTTAATTTATTAATATATTTAAACAATAACTACAATAAAATCTCTTTGTTCCTCTCTCTCTTCATTCACAGCCCACAACCTACTTCGTCATGACCGAAGATACCGGCATCCTACGCACGGCAAAACTCTTCCAGGACGGTGCGACGTTCCCCATGATGTTCTACGTGGAAGCGCGCGATAACGACGGTCAAGAGCTGGGCTCGCATCACACACGCGCGCGCATTGTGATCAACCAGATAACCGATCAGCATCGCATGTCTTTGGTCTTCTCCGATTCGGCGCCAAATGAGATACGCAATCACTACAGCGCTTTGGAAGAGCTATTGGAAGAGAAGACCAATGGGCTCATAAGCGGTATAGAGCGCTTCAGTAATCGTAAAATTTTGACAGAGAATGGCACGATCATTGAAAACCCCGCCGCAACGGATGTCTGGTTCTACTTGATCGATCCTAAAACAGAGCAAATACTCCCGCGCAATGATACCACGGTGCGTGAGGCGTTACTGGAGCCGACAGCACGCGCTGAGCTCAACTTCGCCGCTTCTGGTGTGGCGCATGCGACCGCCGAGGGTATATATGCACCCATTGAGATGAAGCAGCAAGTGACCAGGGTAGGCAGCGGTTGAAAGTGCTTGTAGGCTTTTATTGAGTATTGTATTTAATGTTTCCTTCCAGGTTAAAGCGGCTATAGCGATCAATGATGACGTATTCCCCTACACGCTAATCGCCATCTCGATAATCATACTCATACTCGGCACAATCGGCATCATCTACATTTGCATCTCGTGGTCGAAGTGAGTTGCAGCGTATGTAATTTAATATTTTAAATTAAAATCTCTGTTTTCCTCTTCCCCCGATAGGTACAAGAACTTCAAACAGCGCATGCGTCAATACGCCGCGCCCAGCCCCACGCGCTATGACCCGGTAATTGTAAATTCGCAAGCGGCCAACTCTGGCGATGCCGTCACCAACATGAAAGAGTATGAGACGCAAGTGCTGGCCATGGCTGTGCCGCCAGATGGCGATGATGATCTTCAGTTGGACTTTAGCGCCAAGAATCATGCCTTCTCGCTGGACAATGTCAGCTACATTACGCACAAAGAGAACGGCACGAGCGGCGGTCAGGCGAGTCCATCGCATTCGGATGCAACCACCGCCACAATCACCACTTTGCGTCGCAATAACAATAACAACAATTTGAATAATATGGCGCATAATAATAGCAATAATAATAATAACAACAACATGAACGGCATGAATAATCGCCAGAACACATTCAACCGCACGCTGGAAATGAATGCGCGCAACAATGCAAACCCGCTGGCGGCGGCCGCAAATGGCACGCTGCCCGGCACTTTGACGCTGGGTCGTCTCAAGCATCAAAATGGCGCCACCCACTATCAGAACGGTGGCTACAAGCTGGACGCTGTGAGTCGCAATAACCTGGCGAATCTTCAGAACAATAGCTACAGCACAATGGGTCGGCGGGGAAATACATTTGGCGGGCCAAATGGTCTGAACAGCTTGAATGGCGGCGCTGCTGATGGTAGCGGGAATGTTGGTGAGTTGATGACAAACACGCTGGGACGCAACAATCATCAGCATCATCACCTCAACAGTCGCGGCTATGCGGACGTGCCGATAACGAACCCGCTCTTTCAACGGTAAGTTGTTTAAGTTGTTGGTATTATCCTTTTGGGGTTGAAGGTTGTTGATAGGGACAAAGGACAGAGTTCGCAGGAAGTAACAGACTCAATTCTCTTTTGCGATAAGTATAGATGAAGACCATTCTTAATGTATACTACAGTTCAATATTTTTATAGCTTAAGTCTTATTTTATGACTTAGAGTTTTGAGTAAAGTTTGTGGTATTGCCACCTATAAAAAACTACAAGTCATAAAAAAATTATATTAAGTTGGGAATTTAGTATTAAAATAATTTGATATTTTTAAATGTTTGCGTTTAAGTATTTGTTAATAAAAGAGTTGCCACCTAATTGGTTTCTTAACTAATACTTTTCGAAAATTTTTCAAAAATTCGATATAAATATACAGTTTGAAATGAGCATCATGCAAAAATAATTAGCATAAAACTTTGTGGCGTTGCCACCTAATTTCAAATTATTTAAGACAAATGGTTTTTGGAATTCTGCGGTGAGATGCCGCATATTTATCAAAATTTAAAATAAACTGTAAAACAATATTTTTAAAGGCTTGTGTTTAAGTATTATTAATAAAAGAGTTGCCACTTAATTAGTTTCCTAAATAATATTTTTCAAAAATTTTATAAGAACTCAGTATAAATTTCGGTATAATATTTTAAATGAGCATTATACAAACAGAATTAAAATAAAAATTTGCGGCGTTGCCACCTAATTTAAAATTTTGCAGTAAGAAAGTACACATTTATCAACATTTAAAATAAGATGTATCAAAATATTTTTAAAGTCTTGTGATCAAGTATTGTCAATAAAAGAGTTGCCACCTAATTGGTTTTCTAACTAATAATTTTCGAAAATTTGCAAAACTTTGGCATAAATATGCAATTTTTAAATGAACATCATACAAAAGAATTAACATAAAAATTTGTGGCGTTGCCAGCTAATTTCAAATTATTTAAATGAATAAATTTTTGGAATTTTGCGGTGAGACGACGCACATTTATTAAAATGTGAAAAAAATTAATACCACATTTTTAAAGGCTAGTGTTTACCTATTGTTATTGTTAAAGCGTTGCCACCTAATTGGTTTCTCAACTTATATTTTTCGAAAATCTTGCTAAAATTGGTAAAAAAAATGCAGTTTTTAAATAAACATCATAGAAAAAGAAATTTGTAGCGTTGCCACCTAACTTCACATTACTTAAACTAACAAATTTTTTGAATTTTACAGTGAGAATCTATGGAATTGTGTTATAAAATTCAATATTACAAATACAAAACTTAAATAGTTTATGTTTGACTTTTTTACTGACTTATAAGACGACGCCAAAATGTAGGCAACGTTTTTTGTATTATTTCTGTTATAGAATACATTGTTGATTTTAATTTTATTGTTTTTGTTTTAGCACATATTGTTGATTTTATGTTTCTTTCCCATATTTACAGTGCACTAATATTTTTGTTTGTAATTTCAATTTATTTATGTTTATTTGCCTTCCTTTCAGCTCCAATGGGGACCTGAGCCACATAAGTACCACCAATGAAAATGTCACTTTCGGCAAGCGTGACTATGGACAGTTAGGTTTCTCATATTTAAATGATTTAGATCGTTCAGAGGTTGAGACGACAACGGAGCTGTAAAATTAGCTGATTTTGAAAACCAACGAATATTTACGACAATTTTTTAAAAAGTTAAGAAATTAGTAAACACTTATGAGCAGCAGGAGAATAGATAAAAATGAATTAGAAGGCTAAATTATAAAAAACAATATAAAATAATATTTTTCCTGCTTTAAAGCGCGTTTTAGATACTAAAAATCTGCTAACTTCTCACTGCGCTCGCTCTTTTGAGCCGCCTCATTTGTTAGAGCAAACGAACAATAATGATAACAGTAACCCACACAATGCCAAACTGAAATAGTTTAGGAAAATCAACTAAATACCTTGACTCATAAGTACTGTATGATAATAAGAAAAAGAGAATGTATGTGTAATGTTAATTAATTGCATTACTTAGCTGCCACTGCATACAAATCTTCAGTTTGTAGAAGTTTTAAATGAAAATTTTCATTTTTCGAACGAAAATATGTTGCGATTTATTATACATATGTATACATGTATGTTTGTATGTAACGAAATGTTGCCATTAAGTAATCAAACTTAGTTAAGCTCAACATAAGGTAATCTAAAATTAGCTTTTCTACTGCAAATGTATGTATGTAATATAGTAATTAAGTAGAGTAAGCTTGTAAATATCACTAGAAATACATATTAGGTATGCAAATTTATCAAGTTCTATGTATGCATATGTATATTAGTAGATAAGTACTTGTAAAATGCAGCTGTTGAATGTTATGATTACTGTTTCGCGTATGAGAAATATGTTTTAGGTGAAAATACACTTTTTAAAGTCATTAGTTGTTAGAAAGCGTGAAAAGAGTAGGCATAATATTGAGCATTGAAATTTGTGTGGAAAAATGTATGCTTCCCGCTGGAAATGTTTAGTTGTTGTAGGAAATTTTTGAATAGAAAACTATGTTTCTAAAAAATTGAAGGAAACTGTATGAAGGAGAAACAATTATTGAACACAAACAGCTTTATAAAATTTTAAATATTTACTGCATATTAATTATCATGCGTATCATATCGCGTTGTTGATCTGTTGTTGTAGTAGAGCAAAATTAAAATTACACAAGTTCAATGATTTAAAAAATTAATTTTTTATAATAAAAATGAGCCGCTAGTAACTTATTATATACAAATATGCTTAAAAAATATTTAACGTAAGTTAACTATATTTAGAATTGCTAAAAAAGGAAATGGAAATTTAGTTAAATCTTTTGCTATAAAAAAAATTTCTGTTAAAATCATTATCATTTAAAACGGCCGTTTAGGAAAAGCATACAAAAACTCGAAACACATCCACTATGTTGAATAACCATACTCAACTATAGGCAATAATGTTGCCAGCAACAGGTTGCAAGCCAATTCTAAATTTGTGATAATTATTTCCAACAAATTATAGGGTTTCAAATTTGCGGTATTTAAACAACCATATTTCCAACGAATTCTCAGCAACATGTTGCTGAAACAAATGTTGCACGCCAATTCTAAACTTGTGATAAATATTTCCAACAAATTGTATGTATTAAAATTTTCGGTATTTGAGCAAGTCTAAAGAATTCTCAGCAACATGTTGCTGAAACAAATGTTTCACACCAATTCTAAGCATGTCAATTATTTCCATCAAATTATTTCTATACACAATTGCGGTATTTGAGCAAATCTAAAGAATTCTCAGCAACATGTTGCTGAAACAAATGTTGCAAAGCCGTATTTCTTACAGTGCATACATATGTTGAAAATGAGAATTTATTGCAATAATCGAAAACATAATTGCCAACAGCAAAAAAAAATGTAGCCAGCAACATGTTGCAGCAATTTTCAAAGTGCTGTTTAAGCTTGAATTTTGACCTAAGATGGAAATGTTGTACAACATTCTGTTCAAATTTCGATTTAAAATAATTTTGTGAAAAAAACGCAAAGCGATTTACTAAACGTATTATACCCACATAAAAATTTTGTTATGCCGTGCTTTTCATATATAATATTTGTTGCAATTCTTTTCATTCTGAAACCACAAAAATCGGGTTTTTGTAAGTTATTATTTCCAAAATAACACTCTTCATCAAAATACTTATTTAAAAAATTTCTTTTAATAAATGTATTTGAACTCCCAAAATGTATAATAAAATCCCTAAACTTGGAAATAGAAAAAACACATTGGTTAAAAGATATTTATAGAATAACAAAAATTTGTAAAAAACGTTAATTTCTTAGTTTTCTAAACAAGAATGCATGTAATTATAACTAAACTAGTAATTAGAATAATTTAGCTTATGTATGTAGCGAACAAAAATGTGTATGTACATAAATTGGTTAAAGAGCGAAATTATATGCCTAAACTTGACTAGTTAAATAAATATCGAATTAATAAAATATAAAAAATGTGTTTCAATAATCAAAAATATTGCTTGCAAATTATTTTACTATTAAGAAAATAGAAATTACATCCCATAAAACAATCAGCGCTTTGCACGCCACAGGGTAATCACTTGATAGTTTTTACTTGCGGCGCCTGTTTGTAGGCAATACTTCTAGTCACGCCGGGCATGCGCCACCATTGCCAGTGCGGCAAAAACTGTCACAGCCACCTACTCGGCATTCATGGACGCCTGGTGGAAGTCGACACTGTTGAGCAAACCAAAAATTTGGTTTTCGGCGCACACACAGGCAAACAAACACACATGCGCATATGCTATTTATTATAGAAGCAAAATAGTTTGTAATACAAAAAGTAAGTGAGTTAGTGAGTTTACCATGAGTATCAAATTAAAGGTAATGAAAGTGGGATTAATTTGGAAGTATTTTTACTAATAAAATGCAGTTACTTTAATATAGAAAATACTAAAATTAAAAAATTATTTTAAAAATTAAAGCAAATTAAATGTATGATTAATTAAATTTAATAATGCAGTAAATTTTAAAAATATAATAAAAGTGGAGAAAGATTTCGACACATCTCGCAAATCTGTTCGAATGATTCAGGAAGATGTTTTGGGTTTGAAACACTTTCTTGTTCGGCTCGTCTCGATAATACTGAACATTAATCAAAACGAGTACCGATACACGTTTCTTTGGAGGTGCTTTATCGGGCGAATTCCGATCCCACATTCATCAAGAGTATTATAACTGCCGATGAGATATGGATTTATGAGTTTTACATGTAGAAAAATCAACAATGATCGAAATTTAGGAAAAAACGAGACGAAACTTGAAAACCAAGCCAAAAACGCTATGAATATCATCGATCAACCATTATTCACCAAATTTGGCTCCTTGAGATTTTTTCTTGATCCCTAAACTGAAATTACAGCACCGTGGAACCCTTTTTCAGTTAATCAAAGAGATAAAACAAAATTTGAAGACGAAGATATAAATATTCATGAGTAATTAAATATTTTTCGTTTTATTTACACTCTTCTTCTCTACTGGCATAGACATCGCTTACGCGGTTATAGCCGAGTTAACAACAGCGCGCCAGTCGTCTCTTCTTTTCGCAAGGTGGCGTTAATTGGAGATTCCAAGCGAAGCCAGGTCCTTCTCCACCTGGTACTTCCAACGGAGTGGAAGTATTCCTCTTCCTCTGCTTCACCCGGCGGGTGCGGATACTTTCAGAGCTGGAGTGTTTTCGTCCATTCGGACAACATGACCTAGCCAGCGTAGCCGCTGTCTTTTAATTCGCTGAACTATGTCAATGTCGTCGTATATCTCGTACAGCTCATCGTTCCATCGAATGCGATATTCGCCGTGGCCAACGCGCAAAGGACCATAAATCTTTCGCAGAACCTTTCTCTCGAAAACTCGCAACGTCGACTCATCGGTTGTTGTCATCGTCAAAGCCTCTGCACCATATAGCAGGACGGGAATTATGAGCGACTTATAGAGTTTGGTTTTTGTTTGTCGAGAGAGGACTTTACTTCTCAATTGCCTACTCAGTCCTAAGTAGCACCTGTTGGCAAGAGTAATCTTGCGTTGGATTTCCAGGCTGACATTGTTGGTGGTGTTTACGCTGGTTCCAAGATAGACGAAATTATCTACAACTTCAAAGTTATGACTGTCAACAGTGACGTGCTTGCCAGGTCGCGAATGCGACGACTGTTTGTTTGATGACAGGAGATATTTCGTCTTGCCCACGTTTACCACCAGACCTATTTGCTTCGCTACCTTATCCATTCTGGAGAAAACAGAACTAACGTCAATATCATCAGCATACGCCGGCAGCTGTACACTCTTGTAAAGATTGTACCTGCTCTATTAAGTTCTGCAGCTCGAATTATTTTCTCCAGAAGAAGGTTGAAGAAGTCACAAAAAAGAGAGTCGCCTTGTCTGAAACCTCGTTTGGCATCGAACGGCTCGGAGTTGCTCAACGTGTTTTGGTGTTGCTCAACGTCAGTTTACACAGCCGTTATTTACACTCTACCATGTAAAAATAGAATAAGGTGTATAATAAACCTATAACTATATTCCTGTGTCATTCATTTGAAGCGTAAACAACAATATATATCTTTAGCCTGAAAAATTATTTTTGTACGGAGCTCTTCTTCATTCCTTCAATATGAAGAAATATTTAACGGAAGTACGCCGTTTGGAGGAAGTTTATGGTGAACATGCTTTCGCCGTAGCAAACATAATTTGCACGATTTAAAAATAGTAATTTTTGCTTGGAGGAAGAAGAATGTCTTGGACCGCCAAAAATGTCTGGGAAGCGTTACTAGATGAAGATTATTGCCAAACAAAAGAAGAGATCACTGAATCTTTAAGAGTCATTTAAATAAACATTTCAAAACGTTTAAAAGCAAAAATGTCATTTGAACGCTACAAAAATAACTCGTGTTTACATCGAATTGTGTTTGGTGATGAAAAATGAATTCATTACGACAACCCTTGATGCATTGTTAAAATTGACCAACCAGCCAAATTAAAATGGCAAACCCCAATATCCATAATCAAAAGGGATTGCTGCATTATGAGTTTCTAAGAACGGGTCAAACCATTAAAGTTTTGATATCGGTTTAGTTGATACAACGCTAACATGGCTACAACTGTGAAAATAATTTGAATTTTGAAAACTCCTTTTAGGGAGATATTTTTTAATATATCAACTATAGAAATATGAAAAAATTTTAGTAATTTAAATTTTTTCAAACTTCTTAACTAATATATCCCCCTAAGGAGGAGCGCTACCAACCACAAAAGGAAGAAGTAATAATTTTCGATCATGATGGCGCCCGGCCTTTTTTTCAAGACTGGTTAAAGCTATTTAAAAATCAGCAACTAGAAAGTTTTACCTCAGACACCTTATAGCTCATCAGACCTTTCGCTTCTGACTACTATTTATTCCAGTCGATGCAGAAAGCTCTCTGGAATACGATGCACTTCAGAACAGGATATCAAAAATTAAAAAAAACGCTCTCACAGTTATTTTTGGGATGAAATCCATGAATTGCCAAAAAGATGGGAAATGAAGGTACAATCAATTGGTATCCGATAAATAAAAAATCCTTCAAATAGTAATATGCCCCGAACAGATTTTCCAAGCGTAAACAGCACTCTGACTTCAATTTATAAAATACAATTCAATTTATAAAATACACTCTAAATACACTCTAAAAAACTTAAAAAACGGTCTATTTTCATTTCTCGTATCAATTAGCTTCATTTATTGCTACAATAATATACATACACGCTTAAAATTATAGAACTGCTACTAAAAGATATTATATACTCTACTACACAGTTATGAGGGTATTAAATCGACTATTACATAACAATAGTTAACTATTTTTCACCATGGCCCTTCCACTAATAACAAAAACATAAAATTTCTTAAAATCTCTACAAAGAAATCTCTGATCAAGGACTGAGCATAATTTTACAAGCATAAAATATTTATCAATTATAATAGATTAATACTACATATTTGAATAATTATAAATTATAAATAAACTGTTTACAAACGATAACGGAAATACAAACATATACACAGGTATATTTTATGTCGTTACTCGTTTATGCTCACGCGAACAGATCCCTAACGAATTGAGCGAATATCCGACGCCTAGTCGAGCAAACCACGAACTGTCTTCAGCTTAACCGTTTATTTACAAGCTTACATTACTAAAACCCTTAGCACAATTAGTAATAGTATTTCTACATTACTGCCCAAACCTAACTTTCCTATTTGTTGCCACCAAGCCACATTTGTATCTGAGCAGAACTGCGTCCTTTGGTCTCCAACACCATGAAGGCCACATAAAGTGTCGCGCTGAACGTACAAAAACCGAAGAACCAGAAAGTCATGTCCGAGCCCCAAGCGGTGATCATCGAACCGAAACACTTGGTCACCACAAAGACTGAGAACCAATTGGACATGACAGTCAGCGCCACAGCGGTGGCCTTAACATCGGGCAGGAAGAGTTCACCCATCATCAGCCATGGTATGGGACCATAACCGATCGAGAAGACTATCATGAAAAGCACCACACAAAGCAATGGCAGCCAACCTATTGAGGAGACATCCTTACCGCCGTCCTTCATTTGGAAGTAAACACCCAAAATGGCTAGGCAAATAGTCATCATGGTACTGCTAAAAAGCAAAAGTACTTTACGACCGGCGCGCTCAATCAGCAACGAGGATGTTAGAGTCATAACGACCTGCACGAAACCGACGATAATTGAGCAAACTGAAGGATCCAAAGTGCTGCCGGCCGACTGGAAGATGGGCACGGTATAGAAGATGACAGCGTTAATTCCGGAAAACTGTTGGAAGAACATTAGCAACATGGAGATGATGAGACCTTTAAGGGCGGCCGGATTGCGGAAGAGATCCAGAAACGAGGCATCATCACCGGCCTGATCCAGATCGGTTTGTATCATTTGTATAGCCGAACGAGAGTCACAATAGCGACCCCAAAGCCACTTCAAAGACAAAGCAGCATCGCCGCGACGGCCCTGTGAGCAAAGCGGAATTGGAGAATTATTGTTTTATGCCGTTTTCTAATAGGAGCTGTAGCGCCAACTTACCTTCTTCAACAAATAGGTGGGCGTCTCCGGTAGTATTAGCATACCAATGAACAATGCAATCGGCACCATCAGACAGAGCACGCTCAGTGTGGTCCATGAAACCACAGCACCAATAAGATAAACCAAAAGAATACCAAAGGTCAACAACAGTTGAAAGAGTGTGCCAAGTGTGCCGCGTATGCTCGTCTCTGCAATCTCGGAAATGTACATGGGTGCAACTACGCAGAAGCTGCCGGTCGAAACACCTATAAGAAAGTTGTGTAGTTAGCGTAAATTTTTGCCGGTGCTTATTGTCGTGTCTACTTACCAATTACGAAACGTCCAAAGTACAGCCAGCCAGCAGATTTGGCGAAAATAATCGCCAACCATGCCACAATGAAGGGCACATCCATAACAAGCGCGGTGTAACGTCTGCCAATCGCATCAGCTATATAGCCAGTGGGTAAAGCGCCAAAGAAGGCACCAATCGCGACCAACGAACTGACCCAAGTTTCTGTAAATAAAATATAAACATATTGAATCGCGATAAGTCTAGTTTTGATTTTGGACTTTTGAAAATATCTATTTTCAAATCCTCAAACTTTGGAGAGGTGCAAATCGAACAAGCAACAAATGTAAATTCAGCACTCTGGAATAACCAAAGAGAGATCGTAAAGTAAGCAATTAAACCAGTTTTGATAGAGACTGACGCTTTGCAAGTTGAGAATCTGAAATCTGATTTAGATAGATGGGGTATGAATTACAGAGTTTTATGGAAAAAAATGATCTGGTTTTTGTGGTTCGGCTATTCTTGGTCTGATTTGATGGTCTTAATTGAAAATGTATCGACAATTTTTCAATGCTCGTACAAGTATTTAGCCCACCCTCGGCCATTCATCTTGAGTTAAAAAATCTAAAGATTCCAGTTGAAAGTTATGAGAACTAAAACCGGACGGGTTATTTTCTCCAGCAGTAGATCGAAGAAGTCGCGTTTTCTGAAACCTCGTTTGGCTCAGAGATGTCCTTCCTGCCGAGATTTGCCGCATGGTGAATATCTGGCCCGTTGTTGATTTCTCAGGCTTAAAGCTACATTGATAAGGTCCAATCAGTTTGTTGACGGTGGGCTTTAATCTTTCACACAATACGCTCGATCGAAGCTTATACGCGATGTTGAGGAGGCTCACACCACGGTAGTTGGCGCAGATTGTGGGGTCTCCCTTTTTGTGGATTGGGCAGAGCACACTTAAGTTCTAATCGTCGGGCATGCTTTCGTCCGACCATATTCTACAAAGAA
>JBAWJQ010001747.1:0-67079 GCA_037783105.1 Bactrocera zonata
CAGTGTTCAGCTTTCGATTTCTGCATTTTGATATTGAAAGTTCCACACAAAGCTCTTAAAGCTCTAACTGCTATTCTAATACTGTGGGGCTGCTTTTGTAGCTCTTTACGTACAGCTGTAAAAGAAACAATTGGTTTTCGGAAAATCGGTCGCAGCGGAGAGAAAACGAACTGCCTACATCGCAACGTTAAACTTGACAACAACACGTGTGGGATAGGACAGAACTGGTGAACCCGATTACCCAATCGACGACGATGCAGCGGCCGTTCCATTGGCCGACCATGAAGATGTTCGAATAGTATTTACTGGTTTGAAGAACAACAAAGCGGAGGGGGTCAATAGATTGCCGGCCGAGCTATTCAAATATGTCACATCAGCTTCTTTGTAGTATATGGTCGCCCGAAAGCATGCCCGACGATTGGAATTTGAGTGTGCCCTGCCCAACCCACAAAGAGTTAGACCCACACACTTTTCGCCAACTACCGTGGAATAAGCCTCCGAAACATCGCATATAAGGTTCTATCGAGCATACTGTGAGAAAGACTGAAACTCACTTTCAACAAACTGGACTTTATCGGTGTGGCTTAAGACTTACAAAATTTACAGTCCACCAGATTTTCACCATGTTCCAAAACTTGGAAAATTCCCATGCAAGGAAGGTGGACACACACCACCTCTTCGCCGATGTCAGCACGAAAAGCAGCTGCCTTTATATCGCTATGCCTGAATTTAGTATATCCGCAAAACTAATACGACTGTAAAAACTGACGTTGAACAATATCAAAAGCTTCGTTAGAATCGGGAAGAACCTCTTCGAGCCGTTAGATACAAAACGAGGTTTCAGTCAAGACGACTTCACATCGTGCGACTTTTTAATCTACTTCTGAAGAAAATAATTCGAGCTGCAGATATAGAGAAGTTACATTCTTCTACAAGAGTGTACAACTGTTGGCTCACGTCGATGCCATCGATTCCATTGGCCACAACAACCGCGCCGTTAGTTCTGATTTCTCCAGGTTGGACAAAGAAGCGATACAAATGAGTCTGGTAGTGAACGAGCGCAAGACGAAATATCTCCTGTCATCAAACAAACAGTCGTCACACTAGCGACTTGGCTCCCACATCACTGTTGATAGTCACAACTTCGAAGTCGTAGGTAATTTCGTCTATCTTGGAACCAGTAAAGTCCTTTCTTGACAAACAAAGATCAAAACGCTACAAGTCTCTCATCATCCCCGTCCTGCAATATGGTGCAGAGACATCGACGAAGACGAGTTTCCGAGATAAAGGTTCTGGGCAAGATTTTTGAACCTTTGCGCTTTGGCAACGACAAATACCACAGTCGATGGAACGATGAGCTGTACGAGATCTATGACAACATTGATATAGTTTAGCTTTAGTTTAGTTAAGAGACAACCATGCAGTTGTTTGGTGCAATGCAATTCACAGACCTGTGAAGATTTGAACCAAAACTCATCGAAGTTTAGTATAAGAGTTCAGGAAACGGAGTCCAGGAAACGGTGCTCTTCGAAGAATTTTTGAGAGGCGAAGTCGAAAATCTAAAACAGGCGGAATAAAATTATAATAACTCCAACGAACTTACCAGATACCTACTTATGTAGACTCTGTGTAATTATTCGGTGTTTATGAAAAGTTATGCTATGTGTCGCTTCCGCCTGCGCTGGATTCATTGGCTATACTTATCTACGCATGTCAAAACTGTGCAAAGCAGCTTAGCTTGCCAGAGACAAGATCCGCCACATATTTTTGCATTTCATTATATGTTTTTACTTTTTCTTTTGAAATCAAAAAATAGCCGACACAATTTAAGGCAAAGCGGAAGTAGTTGTTGTCCAGCGAAGCGGTAAAACGTTTGACTTACTTATTCACAGTTATCTCACGTACCTACAAACAAACTGAAAAGTCGCCTGTTTGTGTGGTCACTCAAGCTGCACTGTCTTGCGCCCGCCCGTCGCTTGCCTAAGGCCACACCCTATTAATATCTGCAGCCTGAAGCTTCCGTAATAATGTCGTGGTCTGTGCTGTTGTTGTTGCCGACTGTGTACTCTCCACCTACTTTCCTAAAAGTGTACCAGTTTTTTGCTTTATTTAGCATTTTCCGCAACAAAAAACTGATCCACAACTAGTTTGGCTATTGCCTCCGTTATGTAATGCAATTGTTTAGTTTTTTAGGCAGACGAAATGAATTGAATTGGAAAATATATTTGAAATGCTTCGGTCTTTTACGGAAATGAATCAATGCATTTTGCTTTAGCAAATGAAGCTCGAAAAGTATGCCTCCAAATTATTTGTATTTGCTTCCGTTATTAATTAATTGCACCTTTCGCGGTTCATTAAAGAAAATATAAATTATAAACATATGTATGTTTAGAGTCAGTGGCGGTTTAAAGTGGGGACTGAGCAGTCTTCTAACCGTTAAGACTTCCCAGACAATGAGGTAATACATTTTTTATCACCCGAAAGATTACGGAGGTTTCGAGATCCCCATAAGAGGAAAGGATTTCCTATAGCAGAAGAGCGGGGAGCTTTTTTAAGGATAGATCAAAGCTTATGAGCAGGGTTTGTGGAATAGTATACTGTCGTTGCCGCTAGCATCGAGTTGCTTTATGATTAGACTAGTTAGGGTATTTCGGCACAGCGTTATTGCAGGTCAGCGAGGGCGAGTTTAGCAAGCTGTGTAGTTGAAAAGTGTTTCTGGCCCAGCCTAAGTGGTAAGAGGTCTAGGGAACTCTTTAGCATCAGCAAAGTCCACTTTTAAATGGTTGTAAGAGTTCTAACTGGTTCCTCTTAGGATACATAAGGTAAGACTGCAGTAAGTGAATAGCGACCCTAAGACTAAGGTAAGATGGAACCTCTTACCGATTGCTATTTGCATCTTGTACTACTCGTCTAGCGTGGGTTTGCGTAGACGCCATTACGAATGAAAAAGAGACAACAGCCTCGGGTGAAGTGAACGAGGAGCAGACGAAGTATCTCCAGTCATCTCATATTAACATCGACTATAATATCAGCCATTAAATCCAACGCAGACACACTCATGCCAGCAGATGCTATTTCGGACTGCGTTGGTAATTGAGAAGTAAAGTCCTTTCTCGACGAACAAAGACCAAACTCTACAAGTCCCTCATCACTCCCATCCTGCTTTATGGTCTGCAGGAATGGAACAATTACAATATCTGATGAGTCAGTCTTAAGATTATTCGAGATAAAGGTTCTTTGCTTTTTGGATAAGTTGTACGAGATATACAGCGATAGCGGTCTAGTTCAGCGTATCAAATATAGCGGCTACATCTCTGAAAGTATTCGATTCAGTACCTGTCGGTGAAAGGAGGGATGAGAAAGACGTTGACTTCGTTGGAGAAATCAGATGGAGAAGAACCTGGCTGTCCTATGTCTCTCGAATTGGTGAAAAATAGCGAAAAGAAGAAATGACTACGGCGCTGTTGTTATGCCAGTAAAGAAGAAGAAAAAGTAGCTTCAGCTCATTTATAAAAAGATGAGATTAGACCATCACTATACTTCCTTTTCGAATGCCCCGCCTCTGCTAGATTTAGGCAAAAAGCACCTCTCAATTTATGCAATTTTTGCCAATAGTTAAAATACAGATGTGTATCCTTTGTCTTCACAAAGGACAATACATTGCAGTATAAGTTGGATAACCTCGTCACGCTGAAGGATCAGCCATCTAACGTATCCTAACCAAATTGTTTGCTGCTCAGCAAGCTCTAGACTTATGGTAGTGAAACATTCGACCGTTATGTGAAAAAGTTATATTTATACCCTGAACAGGGTATATTAAGTTTGCCACGAAGTTTGTAACACCCAGAAGGAAGCGTCGGACCCTTATAAAGTACTACTGTGTCCAAAAAATAAGGTGAATAAGGTTTGAATTTAAACTGCGCGCGTAGAAGGATTTGGAGAACTATTTTTTTTTAGGTTAATAGTACTGTCAGTCACATTTATGTCAAATTTAATATCAAAATATTCATTAGTGTTTGAGATACGTGTCGCTTTGTGAGCTGCTAAAAGTGAGTTTTTCGTTTTTTGCGATGTCGAAATTTGTTGAGCAAAGAATTTGCATTAAATTTTGTTTACGGAATCAATTTTCTGCTGCGGATACGTTGAGGATGGTGCAGAAAGCCTTTGGTGATGAGGCTATGTCTAAAAAAAATGTTTACAAGTGGTATAGTGAGTTCCAAGCCGGCCATGAACATGTCAAAGGCGAAGAACATCCAGGGCGACCATCAACCTCAACCAACGAAGCTCACGTTCAACAAATCAAAGATTTGGTGTTGAAAAACCGTCGATTAAAAATTAGAGACCTTGCTGATGAAGTTGGCTATCGAAAGACTCAGCCAATACCATTTTGAAGGATGTTTTGGGCCTCAAGCGCGTCAAATCTCGACTGGTACCGAAAACATTGAAATTTTGCACAAAATGCGTCGCGTTGAAGTGTGTGAAACGATGCTTTCCGACTACCAGGGTGTCATAACTGGCGATGACACTTAGATCTATGCTTACTACCCCGAAACAACCGATCAATCGAGCGAATATCGTGCCAAAAGAGAGCCGAGACCAAAAAAATTGCTCCAAAGTCGCTCAAAAATCAAGGTCATGTTGACTGTTTTCTTCGATTATCGTGGTGTTGTGCATTATGAATTCCTTCCAACCGGTCAAACAGTCAACAAGAAATACTATTTGAACGTCATGCGTCGTTTGGATAATGCTATCCGCCTAAGAAGGCCGGAATTATGGAAAGACAATTCTTGGTTTTTACACCACGATAATGCACCATCCCATACTGCCCTCGTAATTTGTGATCATTTCGCCAAAAACTCAACCCATATCGTTCCGCAACCACCGTATTCACCTGATCTGGCGCCGTGCGACTTCTGGCTGTTCACAAAGCTCAAAAGACCGATCCGGGGACACCGTTTTTATACGAAAGAGGAGATTCAAGCCGCAGCGAAGACGGTACTGAAGGCCATCCCGGAAAGTGACTACAACCAGTGTTTCGAAGATTGGAAAATCCGTTGGCATAAGTGCATTGCATCGGGAGGGGATTACTATGAAGGGAATGAAATTGATTTGGAAGAATAAATAAAGAATTTTCAAAATTAATACAATGTAACCTTATTTTTTGGGCATATTATCTGCATATGCGCGTTTATATATAAATGATTAGTATGTTGAGTTGAGTCGATTTAGCCATGTCCGTCTGTCAGTCTGCCCGTATGTTCCCCAGGTTTTAAGATATCATTTCGAAATTTTGCAAACGTCATTTTCTCAACAAGAAGCTGCTCATTTAACGGAACTGCCGATATCGGACCACTATAACATATAGCTGCCATACAAACTGAACGATCGGAATTTAGTGCTGGTATGGAAAACTTTTGCATTTGACGATATATCTTAACGAAATTTGGTATGAGTTGTAGTTCATAGAAATAAAGTAATATCGGAAGAAATTGTTCAGATCGGTTAACTATAGCATATAGTTGCCATACAAACCGAACGAACGGAATCAAGGGCTTGTAAGTAAAATTTTCGCATTTGACATGGTATCTTCATGAAATTTGACATGGATTACTGTTTAAGGTAATAATATGATATACGAAAAAATTGTTCAGATCGGATTACTATAGCATGTAGTTGCCATACAAACTAGACACATAGTTACTAAAAGAAATGCACCTATGAAGGGTATATCAGCTTCAGTGCAACCGAAGTTAACGTTTTTTCTTGTTTTTTTTTTTTTGTGAAAGGCATTAAATTTTCTATGTAATTTTTTTTCTTGTTTTTGGTATAATACTCATTTTTATTTAACTTCTGTCTTAGTATTAAAATGACATTAATTAAATTTGTTGACAGTTTACCTGTAGGTATTTTACTATATGATTTAAAATTAAGACACATTTGTGAAATGTTGCTGCATCTCTCATAATAATTTTGCTCACTTAAAATTATTTAACACTTTTATTTTACCTTTTTTCGCAAAATTATTTTGCGATTTTCTCATTTTTCTCAAAATGTTCAAATTTATTTTAACCTCATTTATTTATTCACGTTGCTCAAAATGCTTATACGCTCATTTCGCTTACTCTACTGAGCTCATAAATCACATCAATCGGCCTTATTGCCACCAAAATTTCAAAAATTATCAACAAAATTCAAAAATAAACAAGTATTTTGCATTCGCAAACACAAACAACAACTATAATATTGTATTAAATAATGTAATACGCGTCTGAGCTGAGTTGAGCTGAGCTCGCTATCATTGAGTCAATAATAATCGGATATAAAATGCAATAAACAATATCATAAACAACAAACTCGCTCGCAAATACAGGCAGTTATATTAGTTTGCCCACACATACATATAAATATATATATTATAAAGGCATAATATTTGAATATTATCTGCATATGCGCGTTTACATGCCCATGACTGCAATGGAATTTCGCCATTAAATCGCAAATGTGCCCAATCCACTGATAAAACTCATTAAAATCAACTGATAAATTACGAAAATAATTTTGAATCTCGGTCGTGTATTTGTGAGCATGTGTGTGAATGTGTCTATTGGGCGCAATAATTTTGATATTCATTTAACTGTTTCGTTGTGCATATTTCGGATTTTTACTGCGCACTTTATTAATAGCAATAATTTGCAACTCGATCTGTTATGATGCCTGCCTTCAGCTTTGTTGATGTAAATCAACTTCAGTACATTTTTGCTTCATTTTAAATACAATATCTTAACTCTCTCTACCATACCAGATCTAACATTGGTAGGCTCGTAACTGCATTCTTTAACATTTCTGTGTTATTCGCTGTTAAGCAACATAAGGCTGTTATGTTAAACAGCGACTAACTCAGCTGGGCAAATGAAAGCGAAAGCCTTTTGTTGTGTAATATTTGCGGTATTTTCTTGAAGACTAACTCTCTCAGCCTCTCGCACTCTCTTTTTTACAAGTTATATCTCAGTAGACTCATTAAATGCTCTTCAACATCAACATCCTGTTTACTGTTAAACGTAAAAAAAACCACATATAGTGCTAAGAAAAAATACAATAACATCAAAATTGAATGCAATTACAAGTACAAGTGAAGTCATGTGTTTGTTTTGTATTCCTTTTGCCTATTAACAATTTATTCCGGTTTGCTGGCACTGATTTAGTATGTGCTTTGTGCAGCGAAAAGTGATAAATCTAATGAAAAATGAAATAAGATTTAATAAATTAAAAAAAAAACAATAAAATAAAATAAATGAAAATGAAATAACATAAAATAAAATGAATTAAAATAAAATAACATAAAATAAAATAAAATAAAATAAAATAAAATAAAGTAAAATAAAATAAAATAAAACAAAATAATGTAAAATAAAATAAAATAACATAACATAAAATAAAATAAAATAAAATAACATAAAATAAAATAAAATAAAATAAAATAAAACAAAATAATGTAAAATAAAATTAAATAACATAAAATAAAATGAAATAAAATGAAATAAAATGAAATAAAATAAAATAAAATAAAATAAAATAAAATGAAATAAAACAAAATAATGTAAAATAAAATAAAATAACATAAATAAAATAAAATAAAATAAAATAAAATAAACATAAAATAAAATAAAATAAAATAAAATAAAACAAAATAATGTAAAATAAAATAAAATAACATAACATAAAATAAAATAAAATAAAATAAAATAAAATAAAATAAAATAAAATAAAATAAAATAAAATAAAATAAAATAAAATAAAATAAAATAAAATAAAGAAATATAGAAATAACATAATTTGAAAATAGAAGACAAAACTTTAAACAAAGTAAAGAAACTAATTTATTATCAGTTTAATTACATTTTATTTCATAAAAATTATTTATTAACAATAAACATTTAAAATTAAAAAAAAATGAAAACAATTAAGGAAGAGCTAGGTTCCGGTATAACTAAACACTTTATACCCCTTCAACCTGGAGGGATTCAAGGCGAGGTAATACCTTCCAATACATAAGGCTTGTTAGTTGTAGGGGGTCTAGGGCGAGTTTTCAGCCGATTTTATTCATTTTCAGCACAACTGTAAACCTTTAAATGAAAAACGATATAAAGTCATACGAAACTTCGAAAATCTTTATATTAGGTAATCATATATGGGCCAAGAAAGTATTGACTCGATTCAACCCACTTGTAGCACACAGACATACTACAATCTACAAATAAATCTGACATATTGACCGATGTTTTCGCTAACGAGTCAACTATAGATCTTGGGGTCCACAAATTCAGTACCGAGGGCCTCGAACAGTTTTAGTTTTATTGACGCAATTTTTAGTGATATGGTCGCACACCTCAAATTCACTGTTCGTTTTATCCTGATATTGATATAATCAAATTGTGTTTTATGGAAAGTAGGCGTGGCTGTAGTCCGATTTCGCCCCTTCTCACCCTGCAACATAAAATACCAGAGGTATGTCACGTACCAAATTTGGTTGAAATCGGTTCGACAGATCTCGAGATATGTGATTTCACCTAAAAGTGGGCGGTGCCACATCTATCGTCCAATTTTGAGCCCAGCTCTATTAAAGTCTTCTCATGCTATCGCGGGAATAAAATTCAATGCCTCTGTCATGTTTAGTTATTAGTATTTTACGCTTTTAGTAATTTTTCACCGTACCGTTATATGGAGGGAGGGCGGGGTTGTCATCCAATTTCATCTATTTTCAAACTGTCAGTAATAGTTCTTTTTAGAAATTTCCTAAGTGAATTTGGCTATGGTGTCTTTAGTGGTCTAAGAGACATGTACATTAAAGTAGAGAGCGAGGCCACGCCCACTTTTTCAATAATTGTTTTTCAAAATAAAAATATTTAACAAATCAAATTTTATTAAAAGATAACACGAATGGCGAATAATGGCGAATATTTTTTTAACCAAAGCAATCCACAAAAATCTCAAGTCCAACAATGACCACAGTCAAGTAAAATAACAAAAATAGCGAGCTTTGACTTTACCTTGGCAATTTACCGTTTTTCATTGCCTTTTCGCCTTTTTCACTTTTCCACTTCATTCAACTGTTGACTTTTCTTGCTATTTTTAATGAGACATTTTCATTGCCTTTTTTGTTGCTTCTCCAGTTGTTGCCTTATTGTTGTTGTCATTGCCTCAGCTGTTACTGCTGTTGTTGGCTGGCGTTCGTTGGCCCAACGTTGCTGCGACAGCCGTCAGACGACCTGCTGCGGCGTGATTTTATTTGCTCACTTTTAGGCCGTCAGTGATGATTAGGCGTGCAACTGGTTAACTATTTTTAAGCATGTTTTGTTGTTGGCATTGTTGTAGTTGCCTTTGCTGGCATGCTTTGTTGTTGTATTTCGCCTGCAGAGCCAATTTTATTGGCATTCATTTTTATTCAGTTTTTTCGTCGATCCCACAAATATGCCAGTTATTGGTGTAGTTATTATTGTTGTTGTTGTGGTGGACTTTTTCGCAACGGAGTACAACGACATTTGCAGGACTGTTTTATTTTGCTTTTCAGCCTAAAGAGTGATCAAGTGTTTGTTGTTGTTGCAGTTACATATAAGCATAATAGCTGGTTTGTTGTTGTTGTTAGTGCGTTTTCTTTCACGTTGCAAGTGTCGTGTTTACCTTATTGCACTTGCCACTTGTGACCGCTAGTTCCATGGACAAGGTTAGAGCGGTTGACTTTGATTTGCTTATTTTGCCATTGCTCTGGTATGTTTACAGCATATTTATTACAGTCACTGTTAATCGCACAAGCAGATGCTGTAAAGCTGATAACAAATGTGGCATGCACCAACTAGCGTTCGTTGTTATTTATGAATTTCATATTTCTGAGATTTTTGAAAGCGGCGCACATTACTGGGGAAAGAGGTTTTCAAAAAAATTAAAATTTAAAAAATTCAAAAAATAATTAAAAATTTACAAAAAAAATTATATTTATAATATATTATATTTAATAAATAATATTTAAATTAATTTAATATTTATTTATATAATATTATAATATTAATTTAATATTTAATATTTTATTTAAATTAATATTTAATTATTATATTTAAAATTATATTTTTTTTGTTGTTTATTGAGGAAATCATGAAGAGGTAGATTTTTGCTAAACCAAGCTTTGGCCAAGAATAGTTCAACAGATTATTTTTATATCCTGAACAGGGTATATTAAAATATATTTAATGGGTGATCCAAGAAGAGGACTTTTTTCAATATTTTTTGACAGGTCACACGTGAGTTAGGTCAAGTTCTTATGTTATTTTTGTTCATTATTCTTTGAAATTTCATCGTGAAAAGAATTATGCTTGAAAAACGTTTACAAATCATTCAACTTTATTACGAAAACTCACGTTTATTAAATAATGTGTTTCGCTCGCTTTGCTCAAGTATGGCCAATATAATCGGCTTACTGAGCGTACTATTCCCAACAACGTCATCCATCTTAAAACCTCGAATTATTGGTTAATATTTGATAGAATAGACCACGGACTGGACTGACGCGTCGGGCATTTTACGTCGAAATCTTAAATTGAAAGCGTACAAAATGCAACTTGTGCAAGAACTGAAGCCGCTCGACATTAAAATGCGACACCGCTTACACCGCTTTATTCTATGGGCTCTTGAAAAGTTCCAAGAAGATCTTACATTTCCGAGTCAAATTTTGCTAAGCGATGAGACCCAATCGGTGTGGGTATGTAAGCAAGGAAAATTGCCATATTTGGGACGAAGAGCAACCTGAAGAGATTCAAGTGCTGTCATTTCATCCAGAAAAAACAACGGTTTGGTGTGAATTGTGGGCCGCTGGAATTATCGGTGCATATTTTTTCAGAAATGAAATCGGAGAGAACGTAACCGTCAATTGCGTCTATTATCGCGCCATGATAAGCGACTATTTGTTGTTTGAATTTGAAGCTCTTGATCTCGGCGAGATTTGGTTGCAATAAGACGGAGTTACTTCCCACACATCGCTTTAATTTATGGTTTTATTGAGAGAACACTCCAGTGAGCAGATAATTTCAAGATCGTGTGATATCACACATTTCGACTTTTGCCTTTGATGATATGTAAAGTCTGAAGTCTATGCGGACAATTTCCCTTCGATGCAGGTTTTTGGAGCCTGAACCAGCCAAAATGCTCGAACGAGTCATCGAAAATAGGACTCAACGGATAGACCATCTGAGACGTAGCCGCGGCCAATATTTGAAAGAGTTAATCTTTAAAAAAATATATGCCAAAGAATGTTAATAAACATTACCCATTAAATCTGAAGTCTCTGGGTTTTTTCTTAAAAAAAAAAGAACCTGAAAATTAATCACCTTTATAAATGAAGTGAAGATGACGGGCGAATTCAATTTAGTCACTTTCGTCTGTCAGTCCGTCTGTGTCTCTGTATAAGCGCGAACTAGTCCCTCAGTTTTAAATACATAGATATGAAACTTTGCACCCGTTCTTTCTCTCCAAAACGCAGCTCATTTGTCGGAACCGCTAATATCGGACCACTATAGCATTCAGCTGCCATACAAACTGCAACTGAAGTTTTCGTTTCTTTCTTGCTTTTGAATAAGTAACGACCAATGATTCCCTTTGCCTACAGATAACACCAAACAGTGACTTTTGGAAGATGTAACGGCGTTTCAATAATGGCGTGAGGATTATCATTACCCCAAATGCGAAAGGTTTGTTTATTACTGTACCCATTCAACCAAAAATGTTCTTCATCACTGAAGATCGAATATGAATTTCTTGTCAAACTTACCTTGGGATCGGTGGACATCTCGCTTTGGACTATATGTACATAGACCGACTGACGTTCTTGATGATCGTTCGACAAAAAACCTGTTGACCCGTTCCTACGACAGTCGGGTCTAAGTTACCAGAAAGTATCTGGATTTTTATCCGGCCAAGCACCGTCAACTCGGCACCAAACCTCGAAATGACTTTGGAAATGCAACAAGGTGATTCTTCGACTTCAACCGACATTCTTCCGCAAAATTTTTCGTAAAATGGACAGGGTGCATACATCACCGATTGTTGTACCATGCCGGATGGTCGTATATTCGATTCACAATAGCCTCTCCGGAGCAGTCTCTGAGGTTACGCAGAGTAAACGTGGTGCAAAACCGATACATGGTCGGTCAAAGTAGGGACTTTGCTGGGCGATTGTGTCAGGCGAATATTGTAAGTAGCGCACAGTGCGACTTCCAAACCGAGTCGTTATTTTGGTAATAAATTTATTCGATTTGCATACGTTGATCCAGAGCAACGGATTTCATTATAAAATGAAGAGTCAAACTGAGTTTAAATGAGGTATCAGCTTTCGTAAAGGTCAACTTCGCAAAAAGTATTGCTTCGTTGAAAGCAAAAGGTTTAAAAAACAAGAGTTAGATACACACTCAGTCCGGGTTTGAGGATCCAATACTGTTTCTTAAACTGTTTGGTGCATTCAGTCGGTCAGAAGAACTACTGGATTCATCAGTATTGTGGCTCAAATACTGTTTCTTAGACCATTTGGTTCATCCAGTCCGGACAGTAGAAGTATGGGATTACTTCACCATTTTGTTTTTCTATAGACCTTTGAGCTATAAAGAGATCCACCTTTGATCTTGAAATAAAATAGTAAATTTGAGAAGAGTTTGTGAGTTCTGTTCTTTGACTGCGGTCTATAATTTATCATAAAGCTAATCACGTGTCCAATAAGCCTCTAAAATACTCTAAAATATTTAATGCGTAGACACTTCCTCTCTCCATATTCGTAAACTGTCACCGTACGCAATTATACGTTTTAAATATTTCCACATATAATCGCATACCAATTGGCTTGCCACAAATTATCTCCTCATGGAAGTCAACATCAAATTTTAGATAATTCGACAGCTTCATTCATTCCATAAAACTCATTCAACATTGCCAGGAGTATTTCATCATTTCCTTACACCCAGCGCGGCCATATATGCCACCGAGCAGAGCTTGTGATTTCTGTGTAAACATCGGCTAACGGTTTGTTGCCATTAACCAAAGAAGGCTGTGTCTGTCGCATGCTTTAACGCTTTCATTGTTGTTGTCGCTTTGATTGACCACTGGCATTCGGTCTTCATCCACTTTACCGTAATTGGCTGTAATGACAAATTTCATTGCCGCATTTTTCATGGCTTTTTCTGCATTTGTGGCATGCCACAAGGCATTGCAGTGACAAAAAAATTAAACCGAATGGTGTTGTAAGATGAATTGCAGGTGAAAATATTGGTTGAAAAAGTGTATTAATTTTTATTGGTTGCATTGCTTCATTCGTCTCTGGATGGTATTTGTAATTTTTGGATTTACTTATTGGTAGGCTGCCCACCTCTGAAACAGATGCTGATTCCAGGCTTCATTGCTATGGACTGAAATTTTTAAATGTCAAAAGAAATAGCAGAAGGTTATCAATTACAGTTTTTCTGTGGGTACGTAATACCAACAATATGAACTCCTTCGATGTCTGCTGCTGCTTTTCAAAGGAAACTAAGTTCAAAGATCTCTCAGAGCGCCAATTGAGGTTTATGAGAGACCATGTTTTATTTGAAATGCTACTGAAGTACAAACAACCGACAGGCCAAATTTTTTAAGTTTGGTACCCTATCGAGCCTAGCACATGACCCACTACAACCGGTTAGATTAGATTAATCTAGTAGGCTAAAAAGCCACAAATGGAGGTTGGTTCTTTGCGATATCAGATGGAGTTCATGTGCTAAGCCCTAAAGGAGTAGCCATTGTTTAGGATGCCTGCGCTTGACGCAAGTTTTAACAGACTCTGCGGCTTCACTGTCGATACCTCCTCCGGCGTATCATACTGTGGGAATCCCAGATGCCTATAGCGTAGTCTTGCCAATACGAGACAAGTGCACAAGAGACGCTCATTTGTTTCCCTGGTGTCCTGCTGTAGACATTTGCTGCAGTCTTCTCGTTTTGTTAGCCTCAATGAAGAATGAGTCAGTACACTTTGTTTGAATCCTCTTCTAGAAATATTTCAAGCAAGCTTTGAACTATAAATCTCAACTGAACTTAATCCAAATCCATCTAAATTTCTTCTTTTTAACAAGTTCTCGAATCAACAGTTGCTCGAACCCACTATACCTGAAATTACCCACAATTTGCTGCAACGAAACCAACTTTGATCAACAACCACAAGGCCATCATCATTTCAAATTCAGTGCACGAGCGATTTTGCGTTATGTGGCAACTTGTATAGGACAATAAACTTTTGTATCGGGTAAAAATAAAATTTTGCTGTTATACTTTTTGGATTTCTAGTACTTTCCTTAGCTTGTTGACAATTAAAAACGCGTTCGAAATGCTTACACACCAACAATATTCGCATTCGCTTGCACTGTTTGGTTGCATGGTCGCTACGCTTTGCGTACAACACATGCCACATTTGCTTGACCATGAATTGCGCTGGTGATCGAGTGGAAAAGCCAATTACCAATTGATCGCTGTTGGCGACGACGAAGGCGTTTGTTTATCGGCGCTTTGCGTAAGCCGTCTTCAGTTTCATGTTGTTGTTTTTTTCTCAATATTTATTAAACTTATTTCTTTGACTTTATTTACTCGCGTTGTTGTTAGGCTTTCGTTGTCTTATTGTGAATGATTTTTTGTATTTTTGTTGTATAGCAGCTGGAGTTTAGATTTTTGGGAATACCTGGTTTCGAAACATTCGAAAAGCTCTCGGAGACAAATTTCTTTAAAGAGCCTTGAGTTCCGGACGGTTTTGGACCATTTGGGCGCATTGGAATGACATTTTATGCTTTGAATGTCTCTTAGACTGAAATAAAAAAATTTTTAAAAGCCTCTTTTTCGAACCTCCTCGAATATTCGGAGACCTTATATATTTATTTTTGTCTTGTCAATACTTCTGAGTTCTAATATTGGACAAATAAATTCAGTACAAGTCCCATTTCGGAAAAAACCTTGCTTAAAAGCAGCCTAGCCAGTTCTTGGTATCATTCTGTCCCTTTTTCATTGGACTTACAAATTCATATTCTTGTCGGTGGTAATGCTTCTAGGTTCTCCTTCCCTCTTCGAGAGATTGCCCTTTCAACATCATGTCATTTTGCATTCGCTTTTGAGGCACTCTTTAAATATTTAGATTTTCTTTTCATAATTTGTCGCCTTTCGCCTACAAGCGACGCGTGCCACCAGCAACCGGTCTGTCACGCACGCATTATGGATCATCAGCTCGATCGGCAACATCATCATTATTATCAACGGCACTTGCTACATGCACACCATTTACAGTTGCTTAACAACATGACTTGACAACTTGCCATTTCACCGTGATCTCCACGCAACACCTGTTTCTCCCACTTCGTACTATTAACTTCCCACTCCTCGCGCTTATTTTGGTAATCTGATTTTGTTAGCTGCCAGATCTGGTTTAGTTCATTTCATTTTGCCATTCACTTAACATTTGCTTGTAGTTGTTGTTGTTAATCAAATTTGTAAATTTTCAGTTGTTGTTGTTTATCATAGTTGATATTTATTTAATTTTTCGCTTATGCGGTGTTTTTTAAACTCTTTATGTGTTTACAAACAGTTAGTCGTCGAGAGCAAGCCTTGCTTGTGGGCAGCACGAAGTTCATTCCACTTTCCTTTAGTGGGACTCGGTTGAGTCAGCGCGAAGCAAGCGTTCGCTAATTTACTTGATGTTTTTTAACCGGTTAATTTGATTGCTATTTATCACACAAAACTGCATGGAAAAGGATCGATTGGACTTATTAATATGGCCAAAGGACTTAAGATTTGTCAAAGCTGCACCTGAAATTCGCAGTAGGAACATGATTACTATCTGTATATACTAACTTTGACTATGGCGAAGTGCGTCTCTCTCTCTATTTTCTAAAAAAAAACAATCGTTGTCGATCGATATACGGCGGATGCAAGTAGAGGTACCTTTTTCAATAGCATTTTTTGGCAAATCTCGGATCAGCCGTGTCAAGCTGTCATGTTTGCTCAGTATTGTTTGGCATTTCATCATGGAAAGCCTTAAGGGGGTACTCTACTCTAGAATTTTGAAAAATTCGATTTTTTTCAAAAAAAAGCGTAAAAACTAATTTTTATTTTCAGGCAATCGCCATTTTTCAAAAAAAATTTTTTCGTGTTCCCTGAGGTAGGGACTATAACAGCATCCTTACTGATTAAGAATTTCTTATGATTTTTTTTTTCAGAAAACCAGGAGAGTCAAGATCAATGTCACCAGGATGCGCCATTTTTTTTACACCTGTCTTTCCCCTCCCCCTCTAATTGTTTTAATTTTCAATATTTTTTTTGTAAATTTTTTTTTTTTGTATTCTTAAGGTATCAATAAAAACACCATAAAATATTTTTGTTTTTTTTTATATAAAATTCAAAAAACTGCCCGAAATTTGATTTCTAGAGTAGAATACCCCCTTAAGGGGTTAGGGGTAATCAGAGGCACGACAAAATGAGAATTTCCAGTATTTTTTTTGCTATTAAATCATGTTATTTTACAAAAGTAGTAATATGGCATTATTATAGAATGTGTTGATTTGAAGTCACGAAAATTTCAAAAAAAAAAAAAAAATTAATTTCCAAACTTATAGTTGTTTGTGTTGACCCAGTTCCAAAAAAAGGTACCTGCGGTGACAACCATAAGTCCTTGGAGATTCATCTAAAATAAATCGGACAAAAATGACTAATTTTACAAATAGATAATCCTGGGCCTGATCGAAGGATTTTATTTTTTTTCAAAAATTAATAAAATGGCGGTCTCAGGAAATTTTTGTCTAAATTTTTGGGAAAAAATCAAATTGGTATTAAAAAATCGAAATTATTGCAAAAAAAAAAATCCTTCGATCTGGCCTGAGCTTATTACGTATTCTAAAAGCTGTATAAATTTCATTAAAATCTATTGAACTGTTTTCGAGTTGCAGTTGTCACGATTTCAAAAAACATAGTTTTGAGAAAAACGCATTTAAAGCTTGTCTTTTTGCTTTGAAGTGCCCGAGCTCTCAAAAACTATTTATCAGATCAACGTGACATTTTCAGAGAGTATTTTTAAGATATTACACTTAACGAAAATGCAAAAAAAAAAAAATAATTTTTTGAAAATTCTGACTACCCCTAACCCCTTAAGCCTGAAAAACGCTAAGAAATCGTTCAACTTTATAACGAAAATTCTCGTTCTGTAAAGAATGTGTTTCGCGCGCATCGCTCAACTGCTAGTCAAAATAATCGGCCTACTGAACGTACTCTTCGCAACACCAGCACACATCTTGAGACCTAGCATTCATTCTTGTGTACGTACACCATGTCCAGCACGAAATGAAGAAAATATATCAGCATTAGCTGAGAGTGTACATGAACGCGGAGAGTCAATTAGGCACCGGAACGACTTGGCGTATTTTACTTCGAGATCTTGAATTGAAAGCGCACAAAATTCAGCTTGTGCCAGAATTTAAACCGCTCGACCTTCCCAACATCGCTTTCTTCTATGGGCTTTTGAAGTGTTCCAAGAAGATCCAACGTCTTCGAGCCAAATATTGTTCAGCGATGAGGCTCATTTATGGCTCAATGGATATGTAAGCAAGAAAAATTGGCGCAGTTGGGACGAAGAGCAGCAAGAAGAGATTCAAGAGCTGTCATTTCATCCACAAGAAATATCGCTTAGGTGGGGTATGTGAGCCGGTGGAACCATCGGTTCCTATTTCTTCAAAAATTATATTGGTGAGAGCGCAACTGCCAATAGCGACCGTTATCGCGCCAAGATAACTGACTACACAGTACAACAGCTAATATGGGGGGTGAGAAATTCCAAGTCAGGGTGATGGTACTAGGTCAGTATAGTAAAACCCTCAAAGGGTTTGGCGTTCGTATGTGTCAGTTTTTTTTATGACCTTTTAAATTTTTTCTTTATCTTTATGTTTTTGCGCCTTAAAGTTGGCTTAAGCTAAGAAGATAATATTGTAAAAATTTATCAATCCGACGGTTGATCAAATAATCCTCAGAAAGTTTTAACACCTTGGATCAAAACAGCCTTGGAAGAAGATAAGTGATAAGTGAAAAACTGATTGAATATCGACTACCTTGGTCACTGGGCATCCCTTTAAATGTGTTTCTGGCTACAACTATCAAATACAAAAAGCTCTCTCTATGCCGCTATCGCCTTTGAATAATAAAACGCTATGGAATTGTTTTTTTCATTTCTTTTATTTAAATTTGTGTTTCTTTTTGTTGGTTCATTTAATTCATGTTCTGTGTAGTTGTTTGAAACATTCGTCTTTGCTTTGTTATTCATTCATCTGTTGGCTGTGAAGCTCTGTGATGCTTCAATGAACTTTCGGCTTTTCTTTTATCTAAATTGGCTATTTTTCCCCATTTAAATGCAATCGATCTATTTCTTTTATAACGGCGCGGTTTGTAGTGTTATTGTTGTTATTACTGCCTTACTGTTTGTTGTATTTTTATTTTGTTTTTTCTAGCTTTTTTGCATACCAAAACATTTTATTTCCCAAAATTTTTGTTTTTTGCGCTTTTAGTAAGTTGTTTTTGTTATTATTTTTATTTATATGCACAATTCTTTATTAAATATAATTCTTAAATATTAAGCATTGTAAATAAGTTACTTTTCATTCAACTCAATTTATTATTATATTTTTTTTGTTATTTTCAGCTTTTATTAATTCTTTTGTTTTTCATTTTTCCATCAGTTAACATTACGACTAGCTTTTTGTTGTCTTCATCATTGAATTTGTGTACTTAAAGTCTATTATTTCTTATACGTTATTAATAGCTACTTATGTTCACATTTAATTTTATTTAATATTTTGAATTTTGAATTCGTTTGCTTTTCATTAACATCTACATAATACCTATAATCAACATCTTGTTTTGTATGTCTTCAAATTGGCGTTTGTTTGTATTCCGTTTAACGTTTGCGCACAAACTGTCTTAGCTTTTACCAAACACCTCTAAGTGAGGGCTTTCATAATGTTGAGCGCTTCAGATTTCCAACTATAAGCTTCGACACTAAAAATTGCCCATTATTAAATCATAAAAGCTTTCACTTTATACAAAGTTTTTAAATATTATATAAAAATGTAATTATTGTATTCCAATGAGCTTTTAAAATCACTGCAAAAAGAATTGATTTTAAAAATTTGCGAAGGTTTTTGTATTCCTAAAAGCTTTTTCACTCTCTGACAAAGAGATCTTATATAACATAAATGAGAGCTTTTCCAATGTTAAGAGCTTTAAGTAAACTTCAAACTGTCAAAAATTGTTTGCTACTAAATCGTAATCAATGCAATCTAGCCGAAGCTCTAAGGCGTTGTTTGAAAGAATAAAATTTTTGTATTCCAATGAGCTTTTTCAATCGCCGCCAAAATACTTCAAATTTCACTTTATATAAAGCTTTTAAATTTAAATAAAAAATTAAGTTATTGTATTCCAATAAGCTTTTTTTGAGAATTGAGAGCTTTCCTCATGTTGAGGGCTTTAGATGTGCATCTGTAAACTTCCTAATTATAAAATATTACTATTACTTTACTTTTTTTACTTTAAGACGTTGCGTGCAAAAAATACAATTTTTGTATTCCAATGAGCTTTTGCACTCACTGCTTAAAAGTCCCCGCTATAAAATAAAATAGTTTGTCGTAATTTAAAGGGTATAGCTAAATTCACAGGCTAGACTCAAATTTAAAGTGCCATTGGAGCTTTTGATAACAAAATAGAGATATCAATAATTTAGTGTTTAAAGCCGTCGAATTTTTACCACCCTACGAAGTCCAATTACATAACCTAGCAAACTTTCATTAAAAGTGCTTTAATTTTTGTCAAATTTGCAGAATGTATTCTTAAACAAAATTTAAATAAAAGCCCCCCCTAAGTTCAATTACATAACCCAGAAACTTTCTTTTAAAGAGCTTTCATTTATACCAGATTTGCTGAATTTATTCTCATAAAATTATTTAAATAAAAGCTTTCGCTTTCGCTGGAACTCTGCAGCTTATCTAAAGCGTTTGTTGAGATTTTAAGCAATATTTTATATTTATATTGCTTATTACTTATTTTGTCGGTATTCAGTAAAAGCTAAGCCAGCTTGTCGCCTTCGTCATGGCTTCTAATACTACCGTTTTCATCTTCCTCTCTCATTACGACTTTCTGTTTCCTTTATTTTGTTTATGGCTTAAATACCACCATTCAGCTTATTTTTCCATAATATTTTCAAGTGTGAAATTAATTACAAAAGCGTTTCATATTTTTTTTTATTTTTATCATATTGTTGCAACTTCATTTGTTAACACATTTATGCAATAATTTAAAACTACTTTTAACCAACCATTTTACATGCTTCTTAAATAGTTGCGCACCGCATATTATACAAAAAAAATATATATATATATATATATGTAAGTATATTTCAATTGCTATAAATAGCTTTTGATCGTTTGATTTTATAAAATCAGATTTGCAATATTTTCCCTATGAAATATTTTACAATAGCAGCTGTTTTTTTTTCTTAGTACCCTAGATATTTTTCTCAGTGTACCTATAGGTTCAAGTTAATTTTTTACGGCAAATAGTCAATTTTAAGTATTTGTTTTACTTACCTCTTACTTTTAATTACAGTTAGGTTTTTTTCTTATTTTGCTTACGTAAATATTTTTACAATTTTCCATAAAGTAATTTCTTGTTGCTACAAACATGACTTTTGCGGTTTCCCTAGATTATTTTTGCCACACTTAACATTTGCTTGGAGTTTTATTTCTTTTGCTGTTTATATTCACATTTATCATAAAAATAAATATTTTTCATTTTCTTATCTGCTAGACATAAACAACATTTAACACAATCCTGCAATGCACCCTTTTCCATTATTTACAATTTTGGAACTTTTGTAACTATTTAGAAATTATAAAAAAAAAAAATTATAAAATTGGAGGGCTTAATTTTGATATTTCTTTATTATAAATCCAGAGCTCATAACATTTTTGCACACATATTTAGTATTTTGCAAATAAACATGCAATTTTGAGCTTAAAAAAGCTTAAGCTCAGCGGAACAGAAAATTAGGGAAAGCTTTTACACAGCTTTTATTATATTTTAACTAATGCTTTCTTCAGCAAAACGAAGAAACGAATTTTTAAATGAAATATATGAAAGCTTATGAAAATAAAGTGAAAGCTGTTTTCAAAATGATAGTGTATAGATTTCACTCTACTTTTAAGTTATTTAAAACAAATGAAAGCTTTCATCAGCAAAACGAGAAAAAATTAATTTTAAGAAAATTAACCCATTCATAAAATGACAGCGTAAAACTTTCACTTATTTTTGAGGTATTTTAAAACACATGAAAGCTTTCATCAGTGAAGCGAAAAGAATAAAATTTAAATAATTTAAGCCATTTTGCCAAACTGATGAAAACGAAGTGAAAGCTCTTTCTCTCTTTCTCTTTTTATTACCAAACTCATGAATATGAAGAGCTTTTTCAAATGAACAGCGTACAGCTTTCACATACTTTTTATTTATTTAAAAAATGAAAGCTTTCATCAACAAAACAAGAAAAAGAATTTCAAATAAATTTAACCCATTTTATCAAAGAATTGAAAACGAAGTGAAAGCGCTTTTAATGTAACAAATAAAAGCTTTCATCAGCAAAAGGAGAAAACAAAATTTTAATAAAAACTTATCCGTTTCACCAAAATGAAAAAGAAGTAAAAGTTCTTTTAAATTAGCAACGTACAGCTTTCATTCACTTCTTTTGAAATCAGTGAAAGCTTTCAACAGTAAACTAAGAAAAATAAATTTTAAATATTTATAACCCATTTTACCAACTAATGAAAATGAAGTGAAGGTTCTTTCAAATTAACTGCGTACAGCTTTCACTCACTTTTTACTTTTTTCAAAACAAGTGACAGCTTTCATCAGCAAAACGAGATATGTAAAATTTAAATATATATTACTAAACAGATATAAACAAAGCAAAAACTTTTATAACTTGACAGCGTACAGCTTTCACTTATTTGTTTGTTATTATAAAACGAGAAAAACTAAGTTTAAATAAAATTAAACTCGATAATACCAAACTGATGAAAATAAAGTGAAAGCTCCTTCTTAAAAAATAATGAAAGCTTTTAACATTAAAACGAGTAAAATAAAATTTAAGTACCAAACTGATGAAAATAGAATGAAAATTCTCAGAAATGAAAAACTGTGAAATATTTTCAGCTATATAGTTACGTTCTTTTTGGAAAAAATTAAAAAATTAAAAATTAAACAAAAAATAATACAATATTAGATGAATATGTCCATTTTAGATGTGAATAGAATTCAAAAATTAATTTAAATTCTTTAAAAATTTCGAAACTTTTCTGAAAATACAATATTTGTGGAAAGATTTTTCAAAAACTGAAAGCTTAGAAAGCTTATATAAATTTGCTGAGAGCTTTCAAAACTGTGCGGTGATGAAAGCTTACCTTTACTATGAGTATTTGTAGTATATAAATAATATTTTTCTCTCCCAAAAGTATTAAACTCCGCAAATACTCACGAGTATATTATTGGTAACTAATATTTGAGTCGTTTGTTTAGAAAACATTAACAAATTTTCATCAAGTTTATGTTTAGTTCGAATTAAATATCAATTTTCTGAAGCATAAAATATATTAAAACAGCTTTGGAGAGCTAAAGGAGCTTTTTAAACTTATATAAATTAATAATACTACATATTAATATTACATTTCAAAAGCTGTTTTAATATGTTTTTAGTTTTTGAGTTGCAAAAAATATGCTCCAGAGCTTTAATGGAATTTCATACTTTCAGCAGAGAAAAATTGCTTTCTTCGGAAAATAAAATTATACTAATAAGCCATTGTTAAGCAAAACCAAAATAAGCATTACCTTAGTTATTAAAAAAAAAAATTTCAATATTCCACACTTCCTTCTATATTTCTTCATGTTCTCTTTTATGTTTTTCTAAGCCTAAACAATTAAATCAAATTCAATTTTCTTGGAAGGAATTTCTTACCACATTTTGCGTTTGAATTTATTATTTTTCTTTTTACCAATAACATTACAAATAACATTTGCTTATTATATACAAAATGCACTAATATTACTGCTATAATTATAATTTGTTGTACGTCTAAAAGTATGCAATGTTCTTAAATGCGCTTAAAATTATGTTATGTTTTTTATATATTTTTCCAAATGAAACTTACTTTTGTTGTAATTTACAAACTCACAATTCTAAAAAATTCTTTAACAAAATCAGTCGGTTGCTAAATTATTTTTTAAATATTTTTTGCTTTTTAGTGTTTAATTTTAATTTTATTTTCCTCAATTTTTACTTTAATACTACTACATATAAAAATTAAAAAATAACCATTCCAAAAAGGAACTCAACGTTTATAAATTTTTTAATTTTCAATTATTTTTTTAATCTAATTTTTTACACATTACACGCGGTTAACTTTAAAACTTTTTCATTTCGCTTTCGAGGCAAATATATTTACAAAGTTAACTTAAGTATTTGGAGTTATAGTAATTTAAGGGTTTTTAAGCTTTTGAAAAAAGTGGGAATAATATTGAAGAAGAAATTGTTTTTGAAAATTTTGAAGGGGTTTGAAAAATTAAAGAAACAATATTATTATAACTAAAATTTATATTAAAAAGGTATTCAGATTTTAAAACAATTAAAGAATATTTTTTTTTCAAGTAAAATATTTTAAATTGAACATTTAAGCTAAAGTTTTAAATTTTTTTTAAACACACAAAAAACATAATTTGAATTGGTTTTTTTTTCAAAAATAGTATTAAAATTTTTTGGCTTTTTTAGAAAAAGATTTATTTCAAAAAATGAAGTCGTTAAAATTTTTAGAGATTTTGAAGATTTTTATAGTAATGAAAAATATTGCTTTCGCTAAAAAATATTGAAGAAGGTTATCAAAACTTCGAGAAAATGTAAATAAAAGGAATTTATATGGTTTTAAGGGTAATTGCTACATAATTAGATATGTATGTAACTGCATAAGAGTATATTGTATCCCTAAGGGAATATGAATAATATTTTTTTTTTTTTTGACAATTAAATTTTTGATTTGATATTATTTTTAAAATGCATATGTTGTAATAAATGTAACAAATAAAGTGCTTTTTCGAAATTTCGAAATTAACAATTTTAATCCGAAAAATATTGCCAAAATTCCTACAGAATAATGAAATAATTTTGTTTGGAAATTTAAAATTTTTAATTCGAGAAATATGTTCAAAATTCAAACAGATTAATTAATATTTTTTTTGGAAAATTTCGTAATTCACACTTTTTGAATTGAAAATATTTTTAAAATTCATGTTTATTTCGAAACTTAAAATTTTTAATTCAAAATATATTTTTAAAAATTATGCAGAATAATAAATTAATTTTTGGTGGTAGTTTCGAAAATTAAAATTTTTTATTCGAATTTCGAAATCGAAAATTTTTGATTCGAAATTTATTTTTCAAATTCAAACAAAAAATAAATAAAATTTTTTGGAAATTTCAATTTTTTTTTTATTCAGAGAATATTTTTTTTTTAATTTTTGGAAACTTAAACTTTTTCGAAAAAAAAATAAAAAAAATTGTGCATAATTTGTTTACTGAAAAAATACTTTTACAACTCATGCAGAATAACTTCGAAATTGAAAAATATTGATTCGAAAAATATTTTTAAGATTCATAGAGTAATAAATATTTTTTTATTGGAAATATCAGTATTCAAAACTTCTGATTTGAAAACTATTTTTAAAATTCATACAGACTTATAAATTAATTTTTTTCGGAAATTTCGAATTTGTAATAAATAAAGTTTACAGGAAATTTCAAAGTTCAAAATTATTTATTTCAAAAATAGTTTTAAATTCATATAGAATAATAAATTATTATTTTTTTATCATAAATAATTTTAATTTTTTTTTTTTTGGGAAAATCTAAATTTAAAATTTATAATTTGAAAAATATTTTTAATTTATGCAGGATAGTAAATATTTTTTTTTTACAAATTTTGAAATTTTAATACATAAAACTTTTTGAAATTTAAAACTTTTAATTCGAAAAATATTTTTAAAATTTATGAAGAGTAATAAAGAAATATTTTAGTAATTTCGAAATTGTAAATTTTTGATTTGACAAATATTTTTAAATTTATGCAGAATAGAAAATTAATTTAAGTTTGGAAGCTTACAATTTCTTAGTCAAAATTATTTTTAAAATTCATAAAGGATAATGAATTAGTTTTTTTGGAAAGTCCGAAATTTAAAATTTCTCATTCGAAAAATATGTTTAATAAGAAACTCAACATTTTTACTCGAAAAACTTTTTCAAAATTCATACTGAATTTTTTTACTCGAAAAATATTTATAAAATTCTAACAGGGTAATAAATTATTTTTTTTTTGGAAATTTTGAAATTTAAAAATTTTAATTAGAAACGTGTTTTGAAATTTTATACTGTATAGAAAAATATTTTTTTTTTGTTCTCAAAAAAAAATATTTTAAAATTCATAAAGAATTTTTTTCGAAAAATAGTTTTAAAATTCATGCGGAATAATAAAATATTTTTTTTTTGGAAATTTCAAAATTTTAAACTTTTAATTAGAAACATGTTTTGAAATTTTATACTGTATAGAAAAATATGTTTTTTATGGAAATTCAAAATTTTTTCTCAAAAAAAAAAAATTTTAAAATTCATAAAGAATTTTTTTCGAAAAATAGTTTTGACATTCATGCAGAATAATAAAATATTTTTTTGGAAATTTCACAATTTTAAATTTTTAATTCGCAAAACACTTTTTAAATTAATACAGCTTGATGCGGTTGAGCATTTTTAATAATTTTTTCTAAGTTACAACTAAAAAACTTTAAAAACTAATTTTTACACTACTTAATTTAATTTGGCAGCAACTTCGTTATGCTAAAGCCTCCTTACAGAGCATAGCCCCTACAGTATAGTAACGAACTACACACAAAAATCGGCAGCCTAAAACTATGCTTAGAAAATGCACAAGCTATATATTGAAACTTTGAAACAAGCAATTAATAACTAATAGGCGAAGCGTTATTTTATAACGGCTTATGACTGTATGCAAATGATGTACATACACAGTTTGATATAAACTTAATGCTTAGCACACTTTTTGGCGCGCAGCAGGCTATTTGCTCAACACCGTTGCGTTAGACTAATAACAGAGCATTCATTTGTATACGCAACTAGTAGTAAGTACATTTGTGGGTTGATAGTTAGTATGGTAGCCTAAAAACCTAAAAACGATTTGCCGCAACCTTAGAAAACTATATACCGAAGTCGTTACTTAACTAGGTAATGTATGTATGTACCATTAAATGTAGTTAGCAAGTGCTTAGGTTGTAAGTAGTTACTAAAGTAGTTACACTTGGCTAGCGGAAGGGGATTAAGCTTTGAGCTACATAGTTCAATGCTAGTATATAATGTACTTAAGTATGTACTTAGTTAACTAAGCATGCATGTATGTGATAGTTGGGGTATGCGGAATGTATACAATATAGTTTAGTTTAGTTTAGGATAGGATAGCACACATAATCATTTTGGAAAATTTCAAGTTTTTCTTTTCGTTTTTGCTCAAATATACGCTTATGTAGTAAGGTTTAGGATATTCTAGCATAGTCATATATATATAAATATATATGTTTATGTATATATAGTTAGACATTAGTAGTAATTTGATTTTATAGTATTCGCTAATACTCTCTCTCTCTCTCCGGCTCTCTTGACATACAGTTGGCATTACAAGCTAGTTTTGCAGTTGCGTTAGTTAGAAATGAATAAAAAACAAAATCAAAAAAAATATTACAAAAAAAATGCTAAATTAACACACACCATCTAACTCCAGCCACGCCTACTATGCGCGCGCTCATTGCACAGCAGCAGCACAAATGCCGCGAGTATGCACGCTAAAGCGCCGGCGCCGTCAAGCTGTCGACGCGCACTACGCGCCGCCGCACCCGCTCCAAACACCGGGAAGTGTATCTCCTCGGGCTCGCTCAGCTCTTCCTCCTCATCGTCCACCGTGTTGGAGACGGCGCGATAACGCATAGTGAAGTTGACTTTGAATGTCGCCTCGGCAACGCCGCCGGGCGACGAAACGATGAAGTAGAAAGTGCGCGGCACGCGCTCGTGCATGCTGACGTAGGTGAGGCGCGCCTCCTTGCAGTACGGTGTGGGCAGGTCCTGTAAGTTAAGCAGAGAAATGTTTTTGTTAGTTTTGTTTTAGGATCAAATGTATGCATATAAAATTTACCGTTACGCCGTAAGCCAGCACAGTGCTGCCATATTGATTGCCGGGCGTGTAGACACGATCACCGTGCAGCCAGCGCGCGGCATGCGCGGGCGGATTGGCACAGAATTCTACGGCTAAATGCAGCGGCGAGCCGGGGTAGGCCACTGGTGTGGAGTTGCGTGCCACAACGGTGGGAGAGCCTAGAAAATAGAACAAAGAAATTTTGTTATTGCAAAAGTTTAATGAATATTACTGATTAATTTCATTACTAAAATGAATGTTTGTTTTATTGCAAATAATTATAAATATGTAGGATTTACGTTTGCCGGAGTCTGCTAGCGACCTTCGCAGCAATGCAGTTGATAATGACAAAAATTTGAAGTTTCTGTGTTTTTTCTTCAAAAAAAGTAGGAAATTTGGAAATGGATCACCCTTTATATATGCAAATAAAATAATGCTCTGAATAACGGTTTTTTTTTGTGGAAACGAGGTCGACTCACGCCACAAGTGTTTCAAAGAAAGTTTTCTTAACTGAAGCAGCTTAACTTCGATACATATTCGTGAAATATCTTGACGTCTTCTGCTTTTCGAAAGCTTTTAAAATAATTTCATTTCATGCGTCTTAACTTGGCTTACCACGCGCAAGAGACTCTTAATAACTCCAACTCGCTGGCGGTGGCAAGCAACAGAATCGTACTACATATAAAGATGTATATATACATACCTGTATATGCTTTCAGTTATATAGGATTAAGATCTCTTTATATACAACTTCATATAAGTATGTAAGTATATTATACTATATACTTGTGTAATTCCGCAATTTCTCGTGACAAGAATACACTTCGTAATGGAGTTTCGTAATTTTCTTAACTTTGACACAATAACCACACACACACACACACATGCAAACTAACATATACACTTGCATTTACACGTTTCATATATTCTCTGTGAAATGTTGAAAGATTTCTAACTTGAAAGTGAGTTGAAAAGTTTAAGTGAAAAACCACGACCAACATTGTATTTTTACTCACATTTCTGATTTGCGCACGACATTCTTACTCGCTTTGTGCTTTTCTCGAACGCAAGAAGTGCTTTTAAGAGTGTCTACTAAATACTTTTAATTGGCATGAAGTACGAAAGTTCTTAGGAGCTAGCTGTTGAGAAAGTATTATTTGTACAACAATAGTTCGTAAGAGTTGACTATTACAAAATATATCTGGATACTTCATAAATGAAGCTTTTGACAGCTAAACTACAAGTATATCTTTAAAAGCAAACTTTTTTGTATAAAGTTTTGCGAAAGCTCGTAGGTAAGTTAAGCAAAAATATTTATTAACGGTTTAATAACTCATTTTGTGAAGAGCGCACTGGTTTCAACCATATTATTTGCTTAAAAAGCTTTCATTTTTCGAAAGCTCATATGAAAGTTAAGTAAAAATACTTATTAATGAACAAAATTTTGCATAGAGAAGGCCGTGGTGTCAGCTATATCATTTGCTTAAAAAGCTTTCAAAAGCTCATATGCAATTCAAGCAGAAATGTTTATTTACGAATGAATAAATTATTTTGTGAAGAGCAAAATGGCCTCAACTATATTATTTGCTTAAAAAGCTTTCACTCTGCGAAAGCTCATATGCAAGTCGAGCATAAATATTTATTTACGAACTAAATTATGGGAAGAGAGTCCTGAATTGAACTATGTTATTTGCATTAAAAGCTCATATGCCTATTAATTTCTAAACAAAGCTTTCATTGTACAATGTTTAATTTACAAAACCACTGTTCAATAAGTTTTAAGAGCAGTCTATTAAAAAAGCATCATTATATGTTCATCTAATAACTGAAATAAATTATTGCTACACTATTTCACGGAAATAAATAGTTTTGCGGAAAGCTTTCACTTAGCGAAAGCACATATTTGGGTTCAATCAAAAATATTATTTACCAACTTAATTTTTGGAAGAGCGAATCTTGTTTTCTTAGAAAGCTTCTATGCGCATACAATGAATATAAATAAAAGCTTTCGAAGATTACGCCTAGAAACTTATTTAAAAGCACATATTTTATAAATTGCATACAGAACTTTCACTGTACAAAGCTTACATTACTATTAAAAACTCTGAAGCATAAAAGCATGAAGACAATCATTATTAAAACTGTGATCTCGAAGTAAACTTGGGTGGTATCAGTTTAGGATAGTCTAGTATTCTATCGTCTGAATAGATGCAGATATTCACAATGTCTTCATATTTATTAAGTTTTCTTCAACCCTAATTTTTGTTCGAAATGCAAAAGCACATCAAAAGCTCTGTATGTTATATGGGAAAACTGCTTATAAAGCTCTCTAAAGCTCTAAAAGCTGAAAGCATGCAAATTCAACCAAATATCGGATTAATATTTTTTGTTAAGACCAAATTTTTCTATAGTTATTTTAGTAGTATGTGAAAGCTGTTCTACCAAGCTTTTATTGAAATTCCAAAAAAAAGTATAAAAAGTTAAAAATTCAATCAATTTTAGCGGAAATACCTTTTATTTGCAGACTTTTTTTTAATATACATTTTTTTTAATTTCATTAAATTGCAAATTTTTCTGGCAATCGCTGTCACTTCATCAACGCGGCGCAGGTGTTGGTAATAAACGCTTAAGTACCATCAAAATGTCTACGCCTAAATTGACGTCAAACATTCATTTGAACAACAACAACAATGTGCATGCGCATACAACCCTCCAATACAACATGCACCGTTACTAATTGCAGTGTCGTGTGCGAATTTTCGAGTGTAAAAATTTAATTTATTTGCCTAAACTCCGAGCCGCCATTATTTTGCTTTTATACGTATGTAAATGCTGGTATTGGTGCCTGTCGGAAAGGCCTTAAAATTCTATAAAATCATATTGGAAACCTTTGCATATGTTAGGGCGCTACAACGCTTTGCTGCTGCCCAACGAAGCATGTGGCAGCATTTCCAAATTGATGGTGGTTGTGCCAAGGTTGGTTGCCGCCGCAGCTGCTAAGCCACCTTCAGTGCACCCAAATACGCCAGCAATGCCCTGTGGCCTTGCAGCAGCACTGCTCGTTCACTTTTGTCCATTGGTGAGATTTTTAATTTGATTTTCGGCAATTTGCGCGCGCGTACAACACCCCAAATATATACATATATATATATGACATCGGTTTGCGACGGCACAGACATACACGTCTGACCTCGGTCACTCTCCCCAACTCTTTCGTAGAAAATATTATTAAGCTCACACCGACGCATTTGCTTTGGCCTCTAGAAACGCCGCGCCTTCTCTTTGCTACCGTACAATTTTCATTTTCATTTAGTTGTTTCGTTTGACTCTCCACCATTTGCCTTTCGATTTCACCATTTTGTTCGATGGAATTTTTCATGCTGTAACTTCTGGCCACTGATTGCTTTCGGCTGATGGTGGCTTTCCATCGTTGGTTGGATTCATTGGTTCATGCTTGATCTGCTAGCCTATAGTCTTTTATGGTCGCCCGTGTGTCATGGACAAATTGCTCACGGACTATGTTTGCTTGCACGTATATAGTGTGAGTGCTGCAAAATTATTAAAGTACAGGAAAAGGATACATTTTTCATACATCACTTTGGATGTGATAATGGAGAGCTCTTCGGGAAGTTGAAATAGTATTTATTAGTTCGAATTTAGGTAAACTGTAGTTGAAGGATTACTAGTGCTAGATGCGAAAGCGTCAATTAGCAGTTTCACAAAGTGAAAGCTCATACTTTCGCAATAAAAAACTGAAATGTATGACTTGTCAATATCTACGCAGCAGAGTTCCACATGATATTTGCTTTGAGGTTTTACTGAGCTTTCACAAAATTTAATTGTTTAATAAAATTCTTTTCCAAAGCACGTAGCTATGTATTTCTAATTTGTTTATTGCTTGATTTATCGAATAAAAATACTTATTTTTCCAAAAATTCAAACGGGCTTTCATTTTGACTGTAGCTTTTTCAACAATTTTTGATATTTTAATGGAAAGATTTTGTATTTTAGTACAGTATGTGTTTGATTTGGTTCAAATAAAAATACACATTTTTGAAAAAAGTTCGAATGAGCTTTCTTTTGATTCGAGCTTTCGTGTTTTTCAATAATTTTCGACCTTTTAATGGAATCATTTTGTGTCTTAGTAATGAAAGTGTTTGATTTATCTAGAATAAAAATACTTATTTTTCGCAAATTCGAATGAGCTTTCATTTTGATTGGAGCTTTCACCTTTTTCAACAAATTTTGAAATTTTGATGAAAAAAATTTTACTTTTGTAAGGAAGGTATTTAGTTGAAATAAAAATACTTATTTTTCCTAAAATTCAATCGGGCTCTCATTTTGATTGTAGGTTTCGCTTTTTTCAACAATTGAATTTAAAGATTTTGTGTTTTAGTACAGTATGTGTTTGATTTGGTGCAAATAAAAATACATATTTTTGAAAAAAGTTCGAATGAGCTTTTTTTTTGATTCGAGCTTTCGTGTTTTTCAACAATTTTTGACATTTGAATGGAAAGATTTTGTGTTTTAGTAATGAAAGTGTTTGATTTATCTCGAATAAAAATACTTACTTTTCAAAAATTCGAATGAGCTTTCATTTTCATTGGAGCTTTCACCTTTTTCCACAAGTTTTGAAATTTTAAAGAAAAAAAATTTTATTTTTTGTAAGGAAGTTATTTTATTCAGTTCAAATAAAAATGGTTAGTTTTCAAAAAATTCAATCGAGCTTTAATTTTTATTATAGCTTTCGATTTTTTCAAAAATTTTTTACATTTTACTTGAAAGATTTTGTGTTTTAGTACAGTATACCTACAATAAAAATACATATTTTTGAAAAAGTTCGAATGAGCTTTTTTTTTTAATTCGAGCTTTCGAGTTTTAGAACAATTTTTGACATTTTACTTGAAAGATTTTGTGTTTCAGTAAGGAAAGTGTTTGATTAAGTTCGAATAAAAATGACTATTTAAAAAAAAACGCCAATGAGCTTTCATTTTAATTGGAGCTTTTGCTTTTCTTAAAAAGTGTATTAAATTTAATAAATTTTCTCGTGTTGTGCAGATAAATATAACAATTTTTTATTTTAAAATGTGTTTGGAAGCTTCTAATTATTTTTAGTATATGCTTTTATTATTTATGAAAACTCTGTAAAAATATTGAAAGAATTAAGTCACATAATTGAGAGTAATTTTTTTAGTTAAGTGTAGGTTTTTTTCAAATTAATGGCAAATAATATTTGAACTTGATATTTTTTGTAATAATAGTGATAGCTCCTATGGAGTCATGTGTAGAAGTTCACGCAAGTGAGGAAAGTTCTCTGATCGCCATTCACTAGGGAGTGGCCAGAAACGATTCTTTTACATATGACTCAAGCAGCTCACGACTTCCGGTCTCTGACCAAGTATCCTCTGGGTAGCCTAAGAACATCCGTTTGAAGGCGAGCTAAAGTGAGAAGGCGAAATATCCCCTACTTAGGGTTGTGCGCTGGGTTTGGGACCCGCCACGTAAAAAATGCACCAATGAAAACAACCAAACAGCCTCGGATGAGAGACCCCCCTTTTGATGACGACCATGGCAAGCGAAATAAGGACTACGATTTGAGGGCATGCACCTGGAATGTCCGGTCCCTTAATTGGGAAGGTGCCGCTGCCCAGCTGGTTGATGTCCTCGTAAAGATAAAGGCTGACATCACCGCCGTCCAAGAAATGCGATGGACGGGACAAGGACAGAGACGAGTAGGTCCTTGTGACATCTACTACAGTGGCCATATAAAGGAGCGCAAGTTTGGTGTTGGATTCGTGGTGGGAGAGAGACTCCGTCGCCGAGTACTATCATTCACTCCGGAGAATGAACGTCTAGCCACAATCCGCATCAAAGCGAGGTTCTTCAACATATCGCTGATTTGCGCCCACGCCCCGACGGAAGAGAAGGACGATGTGACCAAAGATGCCTTTTATGAGTGCTTGGAGCGCACTTATGAGAGATGCCCCCGCCACGATGTCAAAATCGTGCTTGGCGACTTCAACGCCAGGGTGGGCAAAGAAGGTATCTTTGGCACTACGGTCGGTAAATTCAGCCTCCACGAGGAAACATCCCCAAATGGGTTGAGGCTGATCGACTTCGCCGGGGCCCGAAATATGGTTATTTGTAGTACTAGATTCCAGCATAAGAAGATACATCAAGCTACCTGGCTGTCTCCGGATCGAAAAACCACCAACCAGATCGATCATGTTGTGATAGACGGAAGACACGTCTCCAGTGTTTTAGATGTGCGTGCGCTCCGAGGTCCTAACATCGACTCGGACCACTATATTGTTGCAGCCAAAATTCGCACCCGCCTCTGTGCAGCAAAAACGCACGCCAACAAACACAAGGAAGGTTCGACGTCGAGAAGCTGCAATCACAACAGACAGCCGAACGTTTTTCTACTCGGCTTGCACTCCTGCTCTCTGAGAGCACTCGTCAACAACTCGGTATAAGGGAACTGTGGGACGGCATTTCAAACTCCTTACGTACAGCTGCAACCGAAACCATTGGTTTTCGGAAAGCGCAAAAAAACAGCTGGTACGACGAGGAGTGCCGTGCCGCAGCGGAGAGAAAACAGGCTGCCTACCTCGCAACGTTACGATCGACCACAACACGTGCGGGATGGGATAGATACCGAGAGTTGAAGAGGGAAGCAAGGCGCATTTGTAGACAGAAAAAGAAAGAGGCCGAAATGCGTGAGTACGAAGAGCTTGATAAGCTGGCCGACAGGGGTAATGCTCGAAAATTCTACGAAAAGATGCGGCGGCTTACAGAAGGTTTCAAGACCGGAGCATACTCTTGTAGAACCCCCGAAGGTGATCTAGTCACTGATGCCCAAAGCATACTTAAATTATGGAGGGAACACTTCTCCAGCCTGCTGAATGGCAGTGAACACATAACACCAGGAGAAGGCGAACCCGATTCCCCAATCGATGACGATGGAGCAGACGTTCCATTGCCCGACCATGAAGAAGTTCGAATAGCAATTGCCCGCCTGAAAAACAACAAAGCGGCAGGGGCCGATGGATTGCCGGCCGAGCTATTCAAACACGGCGGCGAAGAACTGGTAAGGAGCATGCATCAGCTTCTTTGTAAAATATGGTCGGACGAAAGCATGCCCAACGATTGGAATTTAAGTGTGCTATGCCCAATCCATAAAAAAGGAGACCCCACAATCTGCGCCAACTACCGTGGGATTAGCCTCCTCAACATAGCATATAAGGTTCTGTCGAGCGTATTGTGTGAAAGATTAAAGCCCACCGTCAACAAACTGATTGGACCTTATCAGTGTGGCTTTAGACCTGGTAAAGCAACCACCGACCAGATATTCACCATGCGCCAAATCTTGGAAAAGACCCGTGAAAGGAGAATCGACACACACCACCTCTTCGTCGATTTCAAAGCTGCTTTCGACAGCACGAAAAGGAGCTGCCTCTATGCCGCGATGTCTGAATTTGGTATCCCCGCAAAACTAATACGGCTGTGTAAACTGACGCTGAGCAACACTCAAAGCTCCGTCAGGATCGGGAAGGACCTCTCCGAGCCGTTCGATACCAAACGAGGTTTCAGACAAGGCGACTCCCTATCGTGCGACTTTTTCAACCTGCTTCTGGAGAAAATAATTCGAGCTGCAGAACTCAACAGAGAAGGTACCATCTTCTATAAGAGTGTACAACTGCTGGCGTATGCCGATGATATTGATATCATCGGCCTCAACACCCGCGCCGTTAGTTCTGCTTTCTCCAGACTGGATAAGGAAGCAAAAGAAATGGGTCTGGCAGTGAACGAGGGCAAGACGAAATATCTCCTGTCATCAAACAAACAGTCGTCGCACTCGCGACTTGGCACTCACGTCACTGTTGACAGTCATAACTTTGAAGTTGTAGATAATTTCGTCTATCTTGGAACCAGCGTAAACACCACCAACAATGTCAGCCTGGAAATCCAACGCAGGATTACTCTTGCCAACAGGTGCTACTTTGGACTGAGTAGGCAATTGAAAAGTAAAGTCCTCTCTCGACGAACAAAAACCAAACTCTATAAGTCGCTCATAATTCCCGTCCTGCTATACGGTGCAGAGGCTTGGACGATGACAACAACCGATGAGTCGACCTTAAGAGTTTTCGAGAGAAAAGTTCTGCGAAAGATTTATGGTCCTTTGCGCGTTGGCCACGGCGAATATCGCATTCGATGGAACGATGAGCTGTACGAGATATACGACGACATTGACATAGTTCAGCGAATTAAAAGACAGCGGCTACGCTGGCTAGGTCATGTTGTCCGGATGGATGAAAACGCTCCAGCTCTGAAAGTATTCGACGCAGTACCCGCCGCGGGAAGCAGAGGAAGAGGAAGACCTCCACTCCGTTGGAAGGACCAAGTGGAGAAGGACCTGGCTTCGCTTGGAATATCCAATTGGCGCCAAGTAGCGAAGAGAAGAAGCGACTGGCGCGCTGTTGTTGACTCGGCTATAATCGCGTAAGCGGTGCCTACGCCAGTAAAGAAGAAGAAGTGATAGCTCCTATGAAAGCTTTTTTCAAAAACTTAAAATACCGAATACTTAATATGATATATTTTAGCTTAAGTTTCCGTTGCTATGAAAATTTGAGCTTTTACTTTGTAAGCTTTCGCTTCTTTCGTTTTAACTTCTTTAAGCTTTTTTGTTTTTACTTTAGTCTCGGTAAAAGCGAAACTGAACTTAATATTTTAAAGGTGTTAATTTACTAAGGAAAATAAATTATTATTAATAGGTATGCTTTAAAGGTAGTGATTAATGTATGAAGAAAAAAAGCTTTCAATTCTGGAATAAGTGTGTCTATTGTGATTCGATACTGTTATTTGTCAGCCAATTTTCATGAATATTTAGTATAAGTAATAGAAAGTTCTAAATAACTCTTTAAAAATACGTCTATTACACCTTAAAGCTCTTAAAAAGCTCTAAAAGCTTCACCAGATGCTATGTATCGGAGTTTAATTTGGCAATATCAGACTTTTGTATATACATTTACATGTTTTTGTGAAATGAGTACAGACACATCAATTATAAAAGTAATAGACTTTCCACCCCAAAAAACTTCGGCGAAAGAGCCGAAAAACGGTAGAAGGGAGTGAGTGAGTTCAAAGTGATTAAAACAGAGCTCCCATAAGCATTTAATATATCGCTAATACCCTTGCTACAGGTTTTTTTTTTCGAACAATTCGCAATTTGAATTTTGGGTTGCATTAAAATTTGTTGTTGCTTTTTACTGCTAGACAGCAAAAACACAAATGCCCAAACTGATATGGAGAGTATATAACCGCCTGCTTATATTAATTTGTACTCTCTCCCTTCTGAATTGCTGATATGTTCGCATGCCAGCCACTAAATGCTAGAAAACAACAACTACAACAATAATAATAATAACAACAATAGTAATAAAGAACAATTGCAACTTGAGTGCACACTGGCAGACACTTGAGTGATGGCTTAGTTGGTTGCAAGTTGTTTTCCATGTGGCAGCAATACCCATTTGAGCTTAACACTTGTAACCATTTTGTTATTTCAAATATTTCAGTGTATATGTGCACATATAAGTATGAGTGTGCCTGTATATGCATATGAGCGCTCTTACAACAAGCGTAATAATGTATTTATATGCATATGTGTATAATCTTCTCCCAACTAATTGCAGTTGTTGTTGTTTTGCACTTGCTTCTTCTTCTTGCTTTTGCAATAATTTTTACTACCCATTATTATGCTCGCTTGTAGCAAATGAACAATTTATTTGCCTGTCTCTACTGAAGCTTTTTGCCGCTTCTTTACTCCCTTTATTCTCAGCTGCATCTCTCCTTCTCTACTCTTGCGCTCCCTCGCTCCATTTATAACTTTGCATTTATTTTGAATACTCAATGTATTCAAGCTTGTACGCAATCATGTAGAAAATTGCAAATTTTTTGATTATCTAGTCACTAAAATTGTTTTTTGTTTTGATGCAACTTCTTCTTATCCTTTCTCCAAGCGCTTCTGCTTCATTTGCCTTGTTCGGCACTTGTGACCTCCCCCAAAAGTATGCTGCAATTTATTGCGCACTCTTGTTATTAACATGCACACATATGCGATCACCCATACAAACACACACATACCCTCGCACACTTACACTGACACACGTAATCACTTGTTTATTGCCAACATTCAAATAATCTTGCAATATTCATGCTGCTTCTTCTTCTTCTTCCACCCAACGGCTTCTCTTCTTTTCTACAAATTTGTGCGCATGTATTTGTGCAAACTTTAATGAGTTTTTGTGGGCAACTGTTGGTTGCCAGCTTTTGTTGACTCTGTTCAGCCATTGCTGGGGATTTGCCTATTACTCTCAGCTCTTTTTCATATCAATTAATTATAGTTTTGCTTGTGTGAAAAATCCTATCTATTGGATTTGGCAATGAAAATAATGAAAATGTTGTTTGTGTCTGTAAAATAACTTTTCTACATCTATTGTGTTATTTGAGCTTTCGAAGCATGAAAGCTTTCCCAAAAAGCATATATGGAATTATTTCAAATAACAAATACAGCCGTAGAAGTAAAGGCTTTATTCAATAAAAAAATTTTCGTCAAAAAGCTCTTAAAGACAATAAGATATGATTTGGAAACTTTTGAAATGCTTAGCAACTACACGGAAGCAAGATCCTCGGCTGTGAAAATGAAAAAATGAAAACTTTAGATTATCAAAGTATTGTTAAAGCTCAATTTTGATCTCTATAACTGAGATAAGTAGCAAAGCACATACAAGCGAAAATAGTTTCCAGAATATTGAGCTTTGGTGAAAGCTTATGATACATGTAGACCCTATCAATAATTTTTTATATAAAAAAGCTTTACTAATCTGATATAAATTCATTAAAAATACTATAGAATATTTAGTAGAATATTGAGCTTTCGTGAAAGCTTAGGATATGCTTTACTATGTATCTTGACTCTTTCATTAATTTGTTAAGTGAAAAAAGCTTTAATATTTATGTATTTGTTCAGTATTCTACAGAATATTGAGTCGAATATTGATTGGATATATGAGTACTCTTTCATTAGTTTGTTGTTATAGAAAGGCTTTAATATTCTGTATATATATTCATTCAGTAGTTATACTGTAGAATATTGAGAAGGCTAATAAGCTTTCGTGAAAGCTTAAAATATGCTGACTGTTTCATTTATATGTTTATCTAAAAGAGCTTTCATATACTGAGATATATTCAGTCAGAATACTATAGAATAATGAGCTTTCGTGAAAGCTTAGGATTCATGGCGACTCTTTCATTAATTTGTTTGCCTAAAAAACCTTTGATATTCTGATAAAGATTCTTTCGGCATTGTGTTACGACTAGATAGATGCATTAAATTATTATTTATATATTTTTTTTATATTTTTTTTGCAAAAGCTAAGCTCAAGTTGATTTTTGACTAAATATTTATACAAAGTTTTGCGGTATCGCTAGTCAAGTGCACATTTTATCTAATGGAAAATAATTATACAGAAACATAATAAAGTGCTTGCAAAGCTTTTTAAAAGCACATTGTACAAAATACTAGCGGGAAGTGAAAGCTTGCTCAATTATAGGTTTGAGCCAGTTGTAATAAACTCAAAATCAAAATGTACTTAAACTTAAATTGTTTTAATGCAGTGAGGAGTGAAGTTTCCAAGAAAGCTTTTTTTCAAAAGTATGAAATTAGTGGATTGAAAGCTACGTTGTGATAATTTCGGATATAAACTTCATGCAATGCATAATATTCGAAAAAGCTTAAGGAAAAGCGTACTGCAATGTGGAGTGAAATTTCCTAGAAAGCTTTTTTTCAAAAGTATGAAATTAGGGGACTCAAAGGTAAATTGTGATAATTTCGGATGTAAACTGCCCGCAATGCAAAATATTCGAAAAAGCTTAAGTAAAAGCGTAATGCAATGAGGAGTGAAATTTCCTAGAAAGCTTTTTTTCAAAAGTATGAAATTAGGGGACTCAAAGCTAAATTGTGATAATTTCGGATATAAACTGCCCACAATCCGAAACAATCGAAAAAGCTTAAGCAAAAGCTTAAAATAAAAGCTCAACATTTTGTTTGTTTATATAATTTAATGCCGACAATTTCGAATATAAATTTAGTTACCAAAATATATGTAATATTTGGTTTCAGCAACGAAATATTTTGTGAAAGCTTCGAAAAAGCTTCAAGAAAGCTACTGCCAAATATTTAAATATAACAAATAAATAATATGCTATGTAACAATATAAATCTATTTAACAAAACTTTTGTAGTTTTTCGTTTCAGCAATGAAAAATTTTGTGAAAGCTTAGAGAAAGCTTCGTGAAAGCTATCTTCTGACAAATATTTAAAGCAAGCGCTGAATGCGTTTGATAGTATGCAAGAGTTGTTCATGAGACCTTCATAACTACTTTTCTTTTTATTACCTACAAATAACTTAATTACACATGAAAGCTCAAATTATTTATGAAAGCTTAGCTAAATTACAAACTAAAAAACTGCTTGTGATATGAAATAATAATTTGAATAATAGTTTTGATTTACAAAAGATTTTTAATAATACAAGTAAATGCCCATATGCTTAAAGCATTTAAGCTTTCCTGTGTTTTAAGCTTCCGTTTAGAACAAAAGCCAAATTTCGGCAGTGTCCATAACAAATGACCTAATTCTTTCACAAATCTGTCTAACTTTGGCAAATCATGTAAATGTCAGCAAATTCACTTAAATATGTGTTAAATATTCAGTTTGAAACAACCGTAACATAACAACAATAATAATAAAGCAGCCACAACTTGACAGCGAAGAAATTTTTACAAGAATAAAACAATTCACCGTTATTCACAACAGTGCCATTCCATTCGAGCAGACAAGCACACAAAAGCCATTGTGCTATATGCACGTAGTAGTTGTTGTTGTTATTATTTTTGTAGTTGTATGAAAATTAAATTTGGCATGGAAGGCTGGGCGGGGCGGGGCAGCGTGTTGAAAACTTTGTTAAACGAGAATTGAGTAATTTGCTATGTTAACTTTATTCGCAATGCGAATGAGCGAGTGAATGGAATGGAAAATGAGTGGAAGCGGAGCTCGAAAAAAAAACGTCAGGCGCCCAGTAATAGCAAAAACAAAGCGAGTAATAGCAGGAAGATGAATGGCAGCACGAATAAGTGCAAGTATGTGACTGGCGAAGGAGAGCAAATACGGCAACAACAACAACAACAGCAACAAAACCAAACAACCGTACGCTAAATGCGGGAAAAATAATAATAATAACAACAACAATGCCAACACGTACTGCCAAAGAATACGAATAACAATAATAACTACAACAAAAATAAACACAACAACAACAAACAAACTGTTGGCAGCCAGATATGCAAAGCAAGTGAGTGGCAGTGGCGCGGCAGGCCGCCAGAGATGAATGAGTGAAGGCAAGTCGTGGCCGAAAATAGTCAAGTCAAATGAAAAGTTTTGTACACATAGTTGTTGTTGCTGTTTTTGCCGCTAGCTGACGTTCGACTGCTTGTGCAATTGTTTCTAGCAACTGTTATTGTTATTTTTGTGGATGTTGTTGTTGTTGCCACTGTTATTGTTATTTTTGTGAATGTTGTTGTTGTTGTTAGAATTTGTGTTTTGCTCATTGTATTTGTAAATATTTTATTGCTTGCTTTAGACTTTTTTGTGACGTTTACACCCCCTCCCACCGCTGCTACAGGCTGTCCAGCAGCGGCTGTGTGTGTGTATACGCGCGTATGCTTGTGTATGCATGTATGTGTGTTAGTTTTGCAATTCCACTACTTTTACGGCAATATTATTGCGCAGTAAATTGTTAGTGCATGCAAAATACCCATACCTTCCGCCGTTTGCTTTGCTTTGCTGTGTGTGTGTGTGTGTGCTATACAGATATCTGTCCATTCAGCTGTAAGTGTGTGTGGATGTATATATGTATGTGTGTCGCTGGCGTTCGTTCATGCAAAAGTTTCGTTGTTTCCAAAGTGGCAATTTGTTGTGGCCAAATTAAATTAGAGACTTCAGTGGCAATTTTCGAAAATGTTCTATGAGCAGAATTGACAAAAAAAAAACAACAACAACTACAACACAGAGCAATAATAATAATAATGATATAAAGTAGGCGATGGTGAGGAAGAGAAAACTGAGGATGAAGAAGATTGTTTAATGGCTTAGAATGGAAATTTCTGAAATATAGCACACGTACATGCAGTATGGGTCGGACAGATCTAGAAGATTGCAGGAAATGTCTAGAGCAAGACACCATTGAAACAATGGATCATCTCTTGCGCAATTGTCACGCTTTGGCAAGAATACGGTGTAAGCATCTGGGGTCTCGAAGGTCTCAAAGGTATGATACACTGAAGGAGGTATCGACAGTGAGGCCACATAGTCCACTAGTCACAGTCATTACTCCTCATGAACCTGTTATCTGAACTTCATCTAATATCGCAAAGCACCAAAACTGGTTTAGAGTCTAGTTTAGAGTATATGGCGCTGAAATTGTTAGCTCTGGACGCGGCTTTGCGCTCTTAGCTGCATATCAAGCAATACATAGAAAGAAAAATCATTGTAAATATTACCAAGAAGCATTTCGAAAATCGAAATTTTGATCATGTGGCAACCCTTGAATCTTTAAAATTCTGATCAAAGCATACCCAGATTGGTTTAATAGTGTAATTGAAAAATCCTCGGCCTGAAAACTAAATCCATATGATTTTTAGTTAGCTCTAACCTTTAGAAAACGCAAGTATAAATTTGAGATCGTACCGTTAGTTTGCGAATTCTATCGTTTCGAGTGAAGCAACTTTTGTGGTTGTGAGAAAAATGTATAAAAAGGAATTTCGCGTGCTGATGAAATATTGTTTTGAGGGCAGAATATTTTTTGATGACCGTAAAGCGAACTTGATCGAGATAGTAGACACCCTAAAGATATCAGCTTAACGTGTACATCACTTCATTCACGAATATTTTGCTATGAGAAAGTACAGTGTATAGTGGTTGCGGCGCATGTTAACTTTCGACCAAAAACAGCGACGAGTTGCTCTTATGGATTGGTGTTTGGAGATGTTCAAAGGTAATAAGCCCGAGTTTTGGCATTGATAAAGGGTGATTTTTTAAGAGCTTGATAACTTTTTTAAAAAAAAAAACGCATAAAATTTGCAAAATCTCATCGGTTCTTTATTTGAAACGTTAGATTGGTTCATGACATTTACTTTTTGAAGATAATTTCATTTAAATGTTGACCGCGGCTGCGTCTTAGGTGGTCCATTCGGAAAGTCCAATTTTGGGCAACTTTTTCGAGCATTTCGGCCGGAATAGCCCGAATTTCTTCGGAAATGTTGTCTTCCAAAGCTGGAATAGTTGCTGGCTTATTTCTGTAGACTTTAGACTTGACGTAGCCCCACAAAAAATAGTCTAAAGGCGTTAAATCGCATGATCTTGGTGGCCAACTTACGGGTCCATTTCTTGAGATGAATTGTTGTCCGAAGTTTTCCCTCAAAATGGCCATAGAATCGCGAGCTGTGTGGCATGTAGCGCCATCTTGTTGAAACCACATGTCAACCAAGTTCAGTTCTTCCATTTTTGGCAACAAAAAGTTTGTTAGCATCGAACGATAGCGATCGCCATTCACCGTAACGTTGCGTCCAACAGCATCTTTGAAAAAATACGGTCCAATGATTCCACCAGCGTACAAACCACACCAAACAGTGCATTTTTCGGGATGCATGGGCAGTTCTTGAACGGCTTCTGGTTGCTCTTCACCCCAAATGCGGCAATTTTGCTTATTTACGTAGCCATTCAACCAGAAATGAGCCTCATCGCTCATCGGACACGGACGCGAAACACATTTCGAACCGAACACTGATTTTGGTAATAAAATTCAATGATTTGCAAGCGTTGCTCGTTAGTAAGTCTATTCATGATGAAATGTCAAAGCATACTGAGCATCTTTCTCTTTGACACCATGTCTGACATCCCACGTGATCTGTCAAATACTACTGCATGAAAATCCTAACCTCAAAAAAATCACCCGTTATGTGTTAATGGATGAAACATGGTTCCAGTATTTCACTCCGAAGTCCAATTGACTCACAACCGAGTGGACTTCATATGATGAACACGCTCCAAAGCGTGGAAAAAAGCTACAGTCGACTAGCAAGATTATGGCGTCTGTATTTCGGGATGCGCATAGAATAAGTTTTTATTGACTACCTCGAAAAAGGAAAGACCATCAAAAATAACTATTGCAAAATGATATTGGAGGGTTTGAAAGACGAAATCGCCGAAAAACGACCGCATTTGAAGAAAAGGGAAGTGCTCCTTTACCAAGGCAAGGCACCAAGTCAGTAAATACGATGAAAAAAGTCCTTGAATTGGACTTCGATTTCTTCCGCATCCATAGTACTCTTCAAATCTGGCCGCGACTATTTCCTGCCCTCAGATTGCAAAAGGATACGTGCTGGGAAGAATTTTTAGTTAGATGAAGGTGTGATCGCCGAAATGAGGCCTATTTAGAAGGAAAGAATAAATCGTACTATAAAAATAGTATCAAAAACTTGAAGGATCGCTATCATCAATGTAATGCACTTAAAGATAATAAAAAAATGAATTTTGTAAAAAAAAAATGTGAAATTAATGAAGAAATACGCTATATTCTGAAATTTTTGTATAAAAAAAGTAAAGAATGCCATGCAAACCACCACTGAAAATTGTGAAGTTTACGGTGACAATGCTGTATCAGTTCGTGCAGCACAACAATGGTTCACTCGCTTTCCTTCTGGAAATTTCGATGTGAAAGATGCACCTCGCTCTGATCGAACTATCGTTGAAAAAGTCGATAAAATTACGAAAAAAATTGACCAGGACCGTCGGATAAGCAGCCATGACATCGCTAAGGAGCTTAACTTTCATCATCAAACAGTTTTGAACCATTTAAAAAATGCTGTCTACGAAAAGAAGCTTGATGTTTGGGTACCAAATGAATTGTCTGCGAAAAATTGAAGGGACCGAATTAACATCTGCGATTCTTTGCTGAATTGAAATGAAATCGGACCATTTCTGAAGCGAAAGGTAACAGGAGACGAAAAGTGAATCAAATACGACAATAATGTGCGAAAAAGATCATGGTCCCAGCGTGGTGAAGCTCAACAAATGGTCGCAAAGCCAGAATTGACGCCTCGAAAGGTTATGCTGAGTGTTGGGTGGGATTGGAAAGGAATTATTCACTATGAACTGCTCCAGCCTGGTCGAACGATTGGTTCTACAAGCAAGCAATCGAAAAAAACGGCCAGAACTGAACAACAGAAAAGTTTTACACTGATGGAATAATGTCCCTAGCGGAAAAACGGCAAACAGTGGTTGACCAAAATGGTATATGTTTGGTTTATTAAGGTTTATTATAAATATAAAAAAATAACTTGAGTTTGATTGGAAATACGAAAAGACATTTTCAACTACCTAATATTTATTTATTCTTACACCAGTTCAACGAAATGGCTTTACTCGAAGACTCTAGTACCACATATAAGAATTTTTCTCAAGAATAACTGAATTCGAATTTTTTGGTAATGGAAAATGCTTTTTTTGTTCTTAAATTGCTCTGCGCATAACAAAAGAGAACGTTTAACGAGAGCAAGAAGCAAAAACGGTTTGTTTTTAATGAAATTTAGGCACAGTAAAGATGTCCTCGGTTTGAAAAACAACACTTTACGGTTTTTTGTTTTTTTTTTTTTTAACAACTGTTATTATAGAAAAGGAAAAAAAGACAGACGGCGTCAATACGTCCAAAGGCTACAGAGAATAACATTCTTTCTAACAAAGGTGACAACATTATGTCTGTTGAGGAAGCGGAAGCTTCAAGCTTCTAACTCGTTTTTATATTCACCAATGGCTTTGTATATTCAACCGGAATACCGTAAAGCGAACTTTTTTCCTAACTGTGCCACCAACTAAGTTTACTAATTGTAAATGTATTTTTGTTGTCGTGAAAATTGGTGCTCTCCATTTCTCTTTCACAACCCGTGGCATAGTTGACTTTGGTGACACTTTGACAAAATGTTTCCCGCTTTTAAGGTCGTTCAATGTGCAGTCCTGTTGCAACATTGGCACACTGCACTAATTCACTTTTCAAGTAGTTGCCACCAGAGTAAACGAACCAGCGAGCGGCGACAGTCGACAGTCAACTGTTAACCCACTAAGAGCCGCGCTCAACTGACCTAACCTAATAACCGAACGAAAAAAATCGAGGAAAAAGTCGAACACCCACACAAATGCACACACAGTTGTTGTTGCTGACCTATCATGTATCAATGGGTTGGTTGGTGTGTCCCTCGGATCGGCTTTCGTCTCTGGCTAGTTGCTGCAGCAGCGCTTAACTGTTTCTGCTGTTGATTACTTTCATGAGCTTGAACGCTTTTACAACCTTTTAGCCAAACTTGCAGCAGTGTGTGCCTCTAATACGAGCACATGCAGACCTACATACTTCCGCTTACATAGTACGAGTGCGAAACTGGCAAACTTGCCACAAACTAAATGCAGCTAGCGCAGCGATGGTACTCTGTGAAACAGTTAGAATTAACTTTTGGACTTCGAAATGGAACAAGTTAAAACAAGCAAAAAGTAGAAATGGACGGACGTAAAAGAAAAAAAAAAATTTAACGGACTGAAAATTGACTGTTGAACTCATCGGACGTGCCGAGCTCTCATAGAATTTTGAGTTAATAAAGCTGCTGGTAGGCGAAAAAGAAATTTAGGTGGTCGAAGCTTTAAAGTTTCAAGGTTTTATTTGAGTTGAAGAGTGCCACAAATATTCGACCCAACGGTGACAGAGCGATCTGATTGCACGTTGGTATCCGAAAAACTGAGGTAATATACCGAAGTAGTTGAATTGATACAGAGCTGTAGTAATATTAAGCGTGGACAATGTTACTCCAATACGAGCTAAGGTTGATATAGTTCACTAGATTTTGTCTTTGGCGACTAGAGTCGGATTCAAATAAAAATTCGAAGTCCAAATGCAGTGAAAGCTAAATCATTATTCTGGTCCGATAAAATAGCTGATTTCTTGGGAAAACCTGCTGACGAGGCAATCCCTTTATTTTTTCAAGGAACAACTTGTGGCTAATTTTCGTTTTTTTTTCATCAATTGGGTTCTGGAAGTCGTTCTTTCGAATGCACTTGTCCGAATGGAATTTTATGATTAAACTTTCGATAGTCAGTCAGTTGGAGCATCAGTCAGTCGGCATAAAACTGTGACAGCGTAAACGCCCTGCAGCAGACTCAGCAGTGAGTCGATCCTCTGGCCTGGTACCCTGACTTGTGAGAGCTGTCGGTTAAGGATGAGCTTGGTAGTGAGCCGATCCTCTAACCGAATCAATTCTTTACATTGCGGTCATCAACATAATTTCCCATGGTCCATTGCAATACTGCAGTTACGCCGCAGTACATCGTGAATTACGCAGCAGATAATCGTCGCTGTAGCCCATACGAGTGACGCTATGGCAGTAAGCGGTGAATTTTTCCAGTGAGTCCATCCTCTGGAAGACATTCCAGTCTTTACTGTACGAAGGCTGGAAGTCACGAGAGTTACGTAGCCCAACATTTCACAAATAAATGTTGTATTTATTATACTAACATAGCTCGCGTGAAGTGGGTACTGAGTTGAACGCCTGACCGACTCAATCTTTAAAATAGCTGCATCTGGGGTTTGGACGGCTATACCGCACTAACTCCGCATTACACCGCGAGTTAGCAGAAAATCTTCGTCGTAGCCTACAAGAGTGTAGGTTCCAACAAGAAGCAGAACGTCGCTTAGCGCCCCAGAACGCGGCAAAGCGAGAAATGTTATCGCATAAAAATTATTCAACGGAGGCGTCCAGTGGTGGTGACACTAGGGCGACAAGAGGGGAATGTTTCGCAGTGAGTCGATCCTGTGGAAGACATTTCAGTATTTACCGTACGAAGGCGGGAAGTCATGCATGAAGTGGGTATTTAGTCGATCCTCTGACCTACTCCACGTTTGGCATCGTAGCTTTTGCCATTGCGATTGCCGTTTCTCAAGTTTTTCCCAAGTCCCTGGGAAAGTAACGCACTAACAGGCGACGCTGAACCGTTACCCTGCCATAGAACTATTCTCGGCATATCACTATCCGTTTGGAATCATACGCTGATTTTTGTCTTTTTCATTGCCGAAACTAAGAATGAATTAAGGTAAGGCCGAGAATCTCCCTCATTACCTCAGCTTTACAAGTTAAGCGATGAAGGCGTTCAATTATGCAGAATCTAGGTCTTCCGACTAAGAACAACTAGAAGGCATTACACAGCTGAATTTTAAGAACCTCACTGAGTTGATAGCCATTGGCGTTGGATAACAATATTGTGAATGTGGGTAAGTTCAGAGCCCTCTATTGTGTGTCAACTATCAACATTTCTTATGTTAGTTCTTTTGAGACAATAATGACTAACTCATACATACATATGCTTTAACTAGTTTTCGACACCTCACACAAAGTCTTAAGAAATACATTTTATATTTTCTGCATATTTTAACTATTAATCGCAATACTTTTGCAACTTTCTCTCTGCGTTCAGCTACTTTAGGTTTCGCTCACCAACAACTTGAGTACACATAAGCACACACTACTTTCACTCAACCACAATCGCCTACGTAGCGAAGGAAGCGCCACCAAAATCAAAGAAAAACCATACACCACAACTGTTGCATACCCAACAGGCGCAGTTTGTTTGCGCATAGCAACAGTTGCAACATATGTGGCAGCAACGCCACGCAGCCAACCGCAGCAAGCTCATGCATATGCGATACAAAGAAGCGCTATGCGCATAAAATAACACACACACACATACTTGCATAAATTTACGCATAGCGGCAGCATGTTGAAGCAGCTGTTGCCAAGCAACTGCCACGCAACGGCAAAAAGATGAGCAAATGGATGAATGAATTTCAATGCAGGGGGCTCGCAAAAAAGGCACAAAATGAGGCAAGCTACACGCACGTACACACACATATGCACTGGCTTGTGCGTAAGTATGCGCAGTTATGTGAAAATGGCGATTGAAGTAGGTAAAAAGTGAATTTCAAATATGTTGGCGAAACTTCAGTGAGAGTGAGGGCATTTTCATAAATATGCGTGTGTGCGGTAATGCCGAAGATTGCATATGCAAAGAGGGGCTTAGTGGCGCATAGAAGAAAAGCAAAACACGGCGAGTGTTCTCAAAAGAAAAATTAAGTAATGAAAAGGCAAGAAGAAGATCAAAATGGAAGGCGGCGCATAAATAAAGAAGAAAAAAATTACGAAGAAGATTTTTAGTAAAGCAATGGAAACTGACGAGCGTAAGGGTTAAGGTAAAGACTTTAGGAAGTTTAAAGGAACTAAATTGCACTGCAAAGAAAATGCTCGATTCAGTAAAAAAAGTGCGAAAAATTTGCCTGCTTTTCTTTGAAAAAAAAACATTATTTTCTAATTGCAAGATAACTGTGTTTATTTATAAAATAACTTTGGGGCCTAAAAGTAGGCAATGTGAGTATTACTTCCTAGTAAATCAGAAAAGTATCAAAACTAGCGGTCTATTTTTAAGACTTCACTTTAATAACGCTTCCTTTTGTACATCAAGCCAATTAGTATTATATGAGCAGCCTAAAAGTAGGCAACATTTATGAATAATATTTTTTAATTTGTTTGCATTGAGTAACAAAACATGAAAAATAATAATACTCACATGTATCTTAAATTTTGCAACCTAAAGTACCCAAAAGTAGACTTCATTTTATATTATGCTGTAAATATTTGAAGGAAAAACATAAGTTTCGTCAAAAACATAAGCTTTTCGACAGCTTTCATAGCATACGCTTAGACGAATAACTCATCGTGTTTGGAATAAAGCAATTTTTTTTTAAATAAACTGTAAATTTTAATAAAGAAAAAATTAATTTTTTTCATAGCATACCTTTAGGCCGGTCAGAACTATTTGACAGGTCTTATCTTGAAGCGCTTGAAGCGGTTGGTTCAAAAATTACCATAGGAAAAATATTAAAATTAAAATTTTATCAGCGCCTAAAATTATGCTAAATTTTTTAAATAAATTCCGACGAATTTATATTTTAGTAGTTAATAGCAAGCGTAAAGTTAAAAAAAAAAATCAGCCGGCAATGTCTTAATATGAATTCTGTGTGGAAATTTTGACGAATTTATTTTTTAAATCTTTTATAGCATACTTTCAGGCCAGTCAGAAAGTATTTGATAAACCTTATTATATCGCTTGAAGAGCTTAGTGCAATAAGTGCCAACAAAAAAGTATTCAAATTCAAATTTCACTAACGCCTAAAATTATGCTAAGTTTTTTTAAACAATTTTGGGCTAATTTATGTTTTATTTATTAGTTTCAAGCGTAAAATTAAATAACAATACTCAGCTGAAATCGGTTTACTGAAAATTATTTGGCTCTAAAATGTGTAGCATACATTTAGGCTGCAAAATTTTTTTTTATAAAACTTTTAATTGTAAATATGTCTTTAAGAAAACCTTAAAATGGATACACTCTTCTATCATCATCGCGTGCGTTAGATTAACTGTATAATAAAAAAAAGCATTTACGAATTAAACTTTTTAGTAGCTTACATACATTTAGGCGTAAATTGCAATAACTTTCGCATAAACTGTGCGCTAGTTTACAACTGCAACACACCCAAAAAATTGATCGGTCCACTCAAAACGAGTTACCATAAGCGTTTTACGGCTTTCATCGACCAAGCGGCGCACAAATGTATGCCATGTATTTGCTAAGAGCGCACTTACTTAAAATTATGACTTCAAAATGAAACTTCAGCGAAATTAAAAGTTTGCCGCAGCACAACATTTAATTGCATGGCACTTCGAAACAGCCACTGTGGTAAGTAAATCTTGTTAGAAATTTCAATTTGTCACGTAATGATGCGCCTTAAAGTATGCCACATAACTCACAGGCGACGAGCGCTGCATACTGAGGCTGATAAGTGCTTACAACACGCTTACAAGTCATAAAAAATGTTGCAAAACCGAGCTGAGGCAAAATGTTGGCACGCATGCAACAACAGCTACAACAACACGCAGTGCGTTGTTAGTGCCACTAGGACTACATAGTGCTTAATGCGGTGTAGGCAACAACAACAGGAGCACTTACACTTTTAGTCGCATTAGTAAGCTACGCATTGGCTGTGGCATGAGCATCACAGGGGTGTTGCGCTTGAAGCGACAGGCAGATAGGAGTGTGCGGCATGCGAGTGGGGCAACAAAAATTATGACAATGTAACAAAAGCGTTGCCAAAGCCGGACATTGTGGTTGGGACTGGTTGCGGTTTTACAGTTTGCAGTTGAATTGTTGTCGACTGCTCTTCGCTTTTGTTGCTGTACAAATGCGTTGTCGTTGTTGGCAGCAGCTGCATGGGCGTTGGTGCTCATAAAATGTTGCATATTCTGCGCCAAACTGCCGGCGTCGACAACCAACTCTTTTGCAACGCATCATTTTATAACTTCAGCCTGTAAGTATGCAACGTAAATTTACTGCCGCCGCTTAAAAGCGGCTGATGACGTTTGCAGATCTATGGCGTGCTGTGTGCGAGTGTCGGTATTTGTGTTTGCGCATTTGCGTGTGTGTGTGTGCGCTGGTGCAACTTGTGGTGGCAACACTTTATCAGCGGCGCAGCATTGTCGCTATTTAAGCATAAAATTGTCGGCTGATAACACCAGCGCACATACCGCCACACATAAGCGCGCATGTGTGCGCGTTGCAAGCAGACATTAACAGTTTTCACTGCACGCAACACAATGGCGCTACAATGTGGTGTGCGCTTAAGCAGGCTTTTAGGCGCCATGACAACGCGGCTGATGCTGTTGCTGATGCCTTGTTCGCATTAAATGCGTTTGTGGCGAGTATTGCAACAACAATAACGACCATGTTACTGCAACGGATGTCGACACACATAAATTCGCCTTTGTTTGCTCCGCACAATAACAAATAAAGCCGTACCGCGCCGCGCCGCGTAGTGTTGCACCGCAGTAGCTTAGCGGTGCCGTTGTTAGGAGTGGATGGCGCCCAAATGGAGGCGCTGAATGATTGTATTAGTGGCACTGAAGGCACATAAATTTCGGGTTAAAACCTAAGTACGCGTGTGTAAGTGGTTAATGGTAGATTTTTTTTTTTTTTGCATATACAATTTTAAGTTGGCTTTACAGTTAGTAATTTTGGCAATTTTATACAATACAGGTAATTTAAAAACATTTATTAATCAAGTTTTAATATGAATTTTCATAAAAACAATTTTTTTTTGTTTGTTTGGTACTCTGAAAAATTGGTTGGTGGACACCTCCAAGAAATCCTCTCCAAGTATGAGCTCTTAATTGTAACAGGAAGGTCCTCCGGCTGTTTTTTTTTATTATTTTCTTATTGTCACGTAAAAAACTCGTATAAATCACTTCCAATTAATTGAAGAAAATATCTTTTTAGTGGATTTTGTAGGAAATTAAATGCTTTACGAAAAAGGTTTAATGCAAAACAAAAACAAAAGTCTGGAAGGAGTATACATTCAACAAAATTTTGATATTATTATACTTGTATTACATTACAGTGAGTCGATTCTGTGTGAGGAATTTCATTCTTTACCGGACGAAGGCTAAAATTTTTGCGAGAAGTGGGTAGTGAGTCGATCATCTGGACAACTCAACGCTTGGCATCGTGGCTTCTACCACTGCCCTCCGTCCGCGTGTAAGTAAAGGGCTAACGAGCCATGCTAAACCGTTCCCGTGCATAGTGCTATCCACGGGTGACGACACTACGATGCGGAAGACACGATTTAAAGCACGAACTTTATAATATAAATATAATAAAACGTCAAATAGAGTACGATTTGTGCAGCGACCCAGTCTATAAATTTATTGTAACGAACCCTGGACTCGACGAGTATACTTCAGACAACTACAAGGCTCAGGGCAGCAAAAGGTTACGTTACATATTGAAGACAATCCCCTTGGTGTCACATTCTCGTCATCTCCTAAGATTACGTTATTCAAGCTCAATATAATATTTTGAAAAAAGGAGGACATTAAAGAAAAATAAGTATATATTTGTATACATATTTATATTTGTATTTATATTTATATTTATATTTATATTTATATTTATATTTATATTTATATTTATATTTATATTTATATTTATATTTATATTTATATTTATATTTATATTTATATTTATATTTATATTTATATTTATATTTATATTTATATTTATATTTATATTTATATTTATATTTATATTTATATTTATATTTATATTTATATTTATATTTATATTTATATTTATATTTATATTTATATTTATATTTATATTTATATTTATATTTATATTTATATTTATATTTATATTTATGTTTATATTTATATTTATATTTATATTTATATTTATATTTATGTTTATATTTATATTTATATTTATATTTATATTTATGTTTATATTTATATTTATATTTATATTTATATTTATATTTATGTTAATATTTATATTTATGTTTATATTTATATTTATATTTATATTTATGTTTATATTTATATTTATATTTATATTTATATTTATATTTATATTTATATTTATATTTATATTTATATTTATATTTATATTTATATTTATATTTATATTTATATTTATATTTATAATTATATTTATGTTTATGTTTATATTTATATTTATATTTATATTTATGTTTATATTTATATTTATATTTATATTTATATTTATATTTATATTTATATTTATATTTATATTTATATTTATATTTATATTTATATTTATATTTATATTTATATTTATATTTATGTTAATATTTATATTTATATTTATATTTATGTTTATATTTATATTTATAATTATATTTATGTTTATGTTTATATTTATATTTATATTTATATTTATATTTATATTTATATTTATATTTATATTTATGTAAATATTTATATTTATATTTATGTTTATATTTATATTTATATTTATATTTATATTTATATTTATATTTATATTTATATTTATATTTATATTTATATTTATATTTATGTTTATATTTATATTTATATTTATATTTATGTTTATATTTATATTTATATTTATGTTTATATTTATATTTATATTTATATTTATATTTATGTAAATATTTATATTTATATTTATGTTTATATTTATATTTATATTTATATTTATATTTATATTTATATTTATATTTATATTTATATTTATATTTATATTTATATTTATATTTATATTTATATTTATATTTATATTTATGTTTATATTTATATTTATATTTATATTTATATTTATATTTATATTTATATTTATATTTATATTTATGTTTATATTTATATTTATATTTATATTTATATTTATATTTATGTTTATATTTATATTTATATTTATATTTATATTTATATTTATGTTTATGTTTATATTTATATTTATATTTATATTTATATTTATATTTATGTTTATATTTATATTTATATTTATATTTATATTTATATTTATATTTATATTTATATTTATATTTATATTTATATTTATATTTATATTTATGTTTATATTTATATTTATATTTATATTTATGTTTATATTTATATTTATATTTATGTTTATATTTATATTTATATTTATATTTATATTTATGTAAATATTTATATTTATATTTATGTTTATATTTATATTTATATTTATATTTATATTTATATTTATATTTATATTTATATTTATATTTATATTTATATTTATATTTATATTTATATTTATATTTATATTTATATTTATATTTATATTTATGTTTATATTTATATTTATATTTATATTTATAATTATATTTATGTTTATGTTTATATTTATATTTATATTTATATTTATGTTTATATTTATATTTATATTTATATTTATATTTATATTTATATTTATATTTATATTTATATTTATATTTATGTTTATATTTATATTTATATTTATATTTATGTTTATATTTATATTTATATTTATGTTTATATTTATATTTATATTTATATTTATATTTATATTTATATTTATATTTATATTTATATTTATATTTATATTTATATTTATATTTATATTTATATTTATATTTATATTTATATTTATATTTATATTTATATTTATATTTATATTTATATTTATATTTATATTTATGTAAATATTTATATTTATATTTATGTTTATATTTATATTTATATTTATATTTATATTTATATTTATATTTATATTTATATTTATATTTATATTTATATTTATATTTATATTTATATTTATGTTTATATTTATATTTATATTTATATTTATGTTTATATTTATATTTATATTTATGTTTATATTTATATTTATATTTATATTTATATTTATGTAAATATTTATATTTATATTTATGTTTATATTTATATTTATATTTATATTTATATTTATATTTATATTTATATTTATATTTATATTTATATTTATATTTATATTTATATTTATATTTATATTTATATTTATGTTTATATTTATATTTATATTTATATTTATATTTATATTTATATTTATATTTATATTTATATTTATATTTATATTTATGTTTATATTTATATTTATATTTATATCTATATTTATATTTATATTTATATTTATATCTATATTTATATTTATATTTACATTTATATTTATATTTGTATTTATATTTATATTTATATTTATATTTATATTTATATTTATATTTGTATTTATATCTATATTTATATTTATATTTATATTTATATTTATATTTATATTTATATTTATATTTATATTTATATTTATATTTATATTTATATTTATATCTATATTTATATTTATATTTATATTTATATTTATATTTGTATTTATATCTATATTTATATTTATATTTATATTTATATTTGTATTTATATCTATATTTATATTTATATTTATGTTTATATTTATGTTTATATTTATATCTATATTTATATTTATATTTATATTTATATCTATATTTATATTTATATTTACATTTATATTTATATTTGTATTTATATTTATGGCAGTGGAACCTTGCTGAAGTTCTTCGCTTTCCCGTAATAGGTGGAATGATCGCGAGGGTATTTTTCAGAAAAAATTTCGCTATATTAATACGAGTGCAATTATATGGAAGGAATATTCATTCAATAAAATTTTGATTTTATTATCTTACATTATATTAACAGATCGATTCCAACATGGATCTCACTTGAAAAGCTTGTAGCCGGGTCATTGTGGTACTTGAAATTTGTTAATTGTTCAGAAGACCGTCATTAATCGAGAAAGCGAGAACCAGCCAAAAATTTTTTAAGGCGGTTAATATCAGTTTCGGCTATATCTCCTGGTACGCAAATACGTATTTGACAATGTCCTTTAGGAGCTCCTACTATTGCACTTAGAAGAACTTTGCTAAAAGCAGGCAGTTCAATAGATCTCTTCCATTCTCCTTTACATCAACCAGATGTATTGCGCCAGTCGCCAGTGATCATCGACCAACGCTCATAATGACGGGAATTCAACTCATTTCCATTCCAACTCTTCCTAGCTCATTGTCTATGCAGTTTCCAGAAATTCCCCTATGACCTGGCATCCAAACGAGTCATAAATATTTATAATGATTCTTATTTTATTATACTAAATTTGAGCACGCAGTTTGCTAATTCAACGCTAGCATTGTCACATTGATTCGTAAGTCTACGCCACTTTAACAGCAACCACTTCTGTTTGAAAGATACTACAGTAGTCCGGCAGCCTAAAGCTGGGCTTGATGCAGAGTTCCTTACAGAATACTTATTTCAACGTTTAATCCAAACTTCGACCCGTCCATAAAAAATCTCTCTGCGCCTTTTCTCCACAGACTTTTCCTCGTCCAAATATTCTTCGCCAGTATTTGAGCGGAGAAAGAGCTATCAGGAGTAGCCGCTGTGAAGAAGTGGTTTCAGGTATGCAATTGAAAGAGAAGTGAATTTCAGAGAGACCCTGCTTAACTCCTTTACTTACAGCAGCAATGCAACTGTCGACAATCATGTAGAATGATATTATGAGCTATTGTTGCTCAGATATCGATTACAGCTACTCTTTGGACACATTCAAGCTTTTTAGTAAGATTACCTTTTTAAGTGCCGTCCACTATATGAATAGATCATAGAACATTATTGGCTTGACTACGGTTATGTACCTCACCATCATGAAAGCTTTATATTAAGAATAAGCCACAGGTGTTTCAGCTTATCAGCAGATGAAAGGTGTGAGCCTCCAAATAAGGAAAGAGAAACGTTCAGGATTTCATACCTCCTGGTAACTGATTATTATTATTATTTTTTTTTTTTGGATTGACGACTAAGTCGCTCCTATTTGCCCAGTTGGATAACAATTTTTAATTAATATTATTTTGTTAAAAGAGTGAAGAAAGCATCCCAACCTCCGAGTTGCCTTTATTCGGTTCGGTTGTCTTTGCACTGTCCCACACCGATACGGTCATTCTATGGCAAAGAAGACTACGTTTATATGAGATGTGTGTGCTCGATTCCACCTCAAACTATTCTAGCACTATAATCGCCGCCTTCTTCATATTTCTTGTGCATAAATGCTCCGTCTAGCCATGTTACTACCTTCTTCAAAGCAGTTTCAACCAATCTGCCTGAGATGTAGGCTTTCTGCGCCCTTAACAGTTTACCCCTCGGTATACTGCTCCTTATGTACAAATCCAAGCGTCCTTTTAACGTTTTCAACAGAAAAAATGATAATCACATTAAAGTCCCTGGCACCAACAAAAGAGCTCTTCTAGGCCTTCTTTATATTAGTAGATCATTTTCTACTAAAAACATGCTAGTAGTTTAGTTAATCCTTGGACATATTTTCTTTTAGAGATCATCGAATGAATATTGGAAGTTGCTATTTTTAAACTGTTAAAATATATCTAGTAATATTCTTTGAGGCAATTAAAAAAAAACGCTTTTTAAAAAAGAATTGGTAAAATTTTTTGGCCTACATTAAGGCGCTAAGTATACGCGACTCTAATGCGACACTGCTAATACTATGATCGTGCAAACAAATACGACCAAAATAATACGAATTAAGAAAAATATTCGTTATCTATCTTAAGGCGCACAAAATCTAATTTTTCTATTTAATTTAATTCTGAAAATAAAAAAAATTATAAGTTTAAATAATAAAAGTTAAAGACAATAGGCATTTTCTTATAACACAAGTGGTGTACATAGTTATAAAAAAAATTGTCAAAATTTAAAAGGTCTAAGTGAGTTAGTAATCGTGCTGTAAAAATTTTAAATACTTAAAGTATACCTTTAGGCGATAATTGTGTGGCACTCTGCTGCACTTAAATGTAATATGTTAATTACAACGAAATCGCACCAACTTATACACACACATATACATTTTTACAAATTATCATTGCATATCCTTAGGCGTACAACGTCTACCAGTTTGAAAAATATTTATTTTAGATTTAATAACGGTATATTAAATAATTTCATAAATTTGATGAACGCGCGTTGTCTTAGCAATTTAATTTTCACTGCGTTGCATAGCTCAAGGCGCACAAACGAAGTGTTTTAATTTTAATTTCTTGCCTCAGCGCGCCATTACACACGCGGTGGCCATATTGGTTTTACAACTTTTTTGAGCACTCTAAAATTATTATATATATATATATATATATATATATATGTATATAGTAATATGCATAAAATATGTGTGTGTATTCGACCCTCACTTTCTATGGCTGCTTACTGAAACTCATCAAATTAATGGCTGCCACCAATGCGAAAGCGACAGTTTGAATTGCTTCTGGCTGATTTTTTTTTTTTGTTTTGCAGAGTGTGAGTGCAAATTTTTGAATTGCTTTGGGACTTCATGTGATGGCGCAAGTATTGGTTTATGGCGTATTTGCATTTGTCTTGTCGCCATGACACAAACTTTGCAGACATCTCGCCGCAGCTCGGACAAATATGGAACGGAAGACAGTGATTTGTTTGCTGACAGTTCAAAGCCAACTAGAAAAGGGCAGATCGAAAGGGAAATTAGTGTGGTGTCATGTGTGCAGAAGGGGGGTTTAGTGGAAGTTACATGGTGATATTGGAGAGTGAATTACAAAAATGGTAGTTGTGAGCCTGAAAAGTTTTGAGCAGGGCAGCGAAATGTGAATTACTGGCATTGGATGAGTGGTAATGACAGAAGGAGAAAGAATGAAAGAGAAAGATATATGAAGGGGAAAAGAAATATGAAGAGAGAAGTATAGGGAGATATTAGGCACGTAAGTGGGAGAAAAACGGGCAGCTGGTGGGAAAGAGCGTTGGACAGCTATTTTAAACTACACAACTGCATTTTTTGGACTCGATAAATAATATAGCACATAAAATTATAGCTGCGTACTCAATACTTGGAATACTTCAAACCATTTTGAGTACTTGCAGCAAACGGAAATGAGTTCGACTGTCTGCAGTCATTTTGCCAATTCTTTGCTTTGCCGGATGTGTGTAAAATCTGTTTACGATTGGTGCGGCGCCGGTTTGTTTTCGTGCGCTTTTAATTCAAGGCAAAGTGAGTAGGTTTTATAATTTCATTATATTTCGGCGTAATCAAAAGAGAAGAGCCGAGGGCAGCCACTTGTTAATTTTTATGTACAATGAAGTGTACATTAAAGTTTTATTTATCTTATTTTGTTGATCTTCTTTAAATTCTAAACATTTTAAATTAGTTTTTAAAGTTTTCTCAAAATAAATTTCCAGAGAATATTAATTCATGCTATTTCCACGATTTTTTCCTATTCGGCATTAAAATGTTGATAGAGGACAAAAAATTCTCAATACTGCATATACTTTTATTCAAAAAAAGTAATTACTCGAGTTTGAAACCTACTGACCATCATCTTTAAATTATGTTGCTTTCAAAGAAAAAAGCTTTTTTGCGTCTTTTTTGGTGTAGTTTTGACATTTTGAGTTAATAAAATTTAAAGCAATGGAGATTGTAGCGATGACTTAGGTTATAATCCATGTAAAATTTTGTGAGAATACATCATCAAATAAAAAAAGTTGTCCAAACAAGGAGCTTAGTTAGGATAGGTTATACTATCCAGCTTTCACGCTATACGTAAATCTACTGGTAATTAGTAATATCAAATGGTATTCAGTTTAAGCTGAAGTATTCGTTATGCAGGACGTCAACGCATCGAACTCTAAGTATCTTGATATTTAATCTTAAGATATAAAGATCCCATTGAACTGAGAATCTCCTTGATATATAAGACAAGTTCCAGATAAGCCTTAACAGAAGTATAGAAGGTGTGCCAGCGTCTCTCTCATGCCTGGTGTTCAGCTTTTTCTGCAAGTATAGCCATTACTTATAGCCATCCATCTTCCAAGTTATGCCTGAAGTTTATGACCTGTCATGAGGTCAAAAATCGTCCTTTATTCCTCACGAGAGTGAGCGCATGTCATTAAGGCTTACCATCTCACCCTCATTTAGCCAACTATTTCAAAAATTTCATTGTGTATCGGTTTTAACGACATCTGTATTTCCTGCACTGGTTCGGTAACAGGATTGTTGGTACTTTTGGCCACATCATCAGATATTTCGTGTCTCAGAAATCTTTTGTTACTTCGAACCCACTATACATATATGCATTTGCTGCATTTACTACCTGCCTGGTTCTGAATACATCCTTGGCTGCAATACGATGTGAGATTACAGACTTTATCCCATATGATTGATGAGGTACTTTGATGAAACCTTGGGAGCGACTCCCTATTAGCCCGTGGCATGTTCATTGCATGTGCTCTTGGCAAAAACAGTTCAAGTCAAGTCAATACTACCCAACTTCCATCTACTAATAACTTTTATACCGAATATTTGAAGATGATTTTAGCGTATTGTTTAATTTGTTACATATAGCAATAAACCTAAGTCTAGGTTCATGCTCTTCAATATAAGCTAAGAAGGTACCAAAATTGTTTGCAATTTGTTAAAGATTTCAAAGAATAATTTTTATTATTTTTTAGTATCATTTTTTAATACCCAGTTGTGCCAATTTACTATTATACAGGGTCCGAAGTGTACTATTTAAAAAAAACGCATAAATTCGGTTTGGAAAATTATTTTTATTTATTTTAAAGTAAAAAATGTGTGAAAATAATCATAAATTTAGAAAAAATTTACTTTTGCTTGATATGACCACCTTTTGCCTTAACTACGGCCTTGAGACGGTCTAAAAACGAATCGCCAGCTGACCGAATGTTACTTGCCGGTATTTTAGCCCACTCACGGACAATGGCTTTTCTCAGCATCTCGAAACTGGTGTATTTTTTACTTCGGAATAATCCATTGGATTCGCATCTGGTCAATTTAGGAGCCATTGTGCGGTCGTAATAAAGTCCGGAACTTCGTTCTTCAGCCATTCTTGGTTCACTCGCGCTTTGTGAGACGGTGCTGAGTCCTGTTGAAACGTCCATGGTTTGCGACCGAAATTTCTGTTTGCCCACGGCTTCAAGGCACCCTTCAGAATACTTTCCTGATAATATGTCGAATTTACTTTGACGCCAGGCTTGATGAAAACAATTGTGGCGGATACTGCCTCCTAGTGGCCAACCGTTGACTTAGATTCTCGTATGAACGGTCGGTCAAGTAAACCCTATTGTTTTGAGAGTTTACGAATAGCTCAATTGGAAAAAATTTTTCGTCAGAAAACACAATGTTCGGAATTTGACCGCTTCCGTCCAATGGAAGCAACTGCTTCGCTCTCTCAAGTCTTACTTGTTGCTGCTACGGTGTGAGATCATGGGAATCGAAATTCAACGCTCCATATTGAAACCCCACATTTGTATTTCACATATTTCCACCTTTTTATATGCCGAATGTCCCAACCGCAGGCATTCAGCAAAGAATTTCGAATTTTACATTACCGAGGCCAACATATATACACATCGTGTTTTTTTTTTTCTAGTTTTGCATATTTTTAATATTTCTACAGTTATGTGGAATATTTTTCGGAACTTTGTTGTATTTATTTGGGTGGACCGTGTGTTTAAAATGCGAAAGCTGTGCAAACCCACAAGAATGAATTTTCGGAAAACATTCGGAAACGCCAAGTGAGTGTAAAAATAAGTGCAAACAATGAGCAAACATTTAGTTTTCCAACAAAATAATTGCAATTGTGGTTAACCAAAATAAGCATGTGTGGCATTGCTGTTGCATATTTGTGGGCATGCCTAGAATTAACGCATTGTTTTTGTGGCGTGCAAGCGAAAGTTGAGGGGCATAATGAAATAAGAAAAAAATATTATTTGAGCTTAGAAAAGCGGAATATTGAAAGTAAATTTTTAAGTCTTAAAAATAATTTTGAAAGCAAAAAGTTTTGAAAATTTGAGACACTTTTTAAATGAAAAATATTTTGGTCGAAGAATTTTTGTTTTGTTATTTTGTTATTGTAGAAAATTGCTTTAATTCTTTTCATTTTTACCATTTTCATTACAGCCCAGCCCTTCACCACCCACAGTGTGACACAAACTCTTGACACTGTGTGCTTTCAATTTGTCATTTACACATGCAATCAGCGACTTGACGTAGTCAATTATGTATGTAAATATATAAATGTGTCTGTATATGTAATTATTAAGCGTACAATTTTGTGCATAAAGCTTATACAAGCTGACCAACGAGTGTGGTAGCCTCCGGCAGCAATTGGTGGTGGCAAATTTTAAATACTTCAACATGCCGCACACACATACATACACTATTGCTTCAAATGGAATTGTGCAAATAACTGTTTGCGTAATTACTTGTCATAATTTGCATCATTGCCGAGCAACCCTGCACGCCATGCTCGATTAGATCGCGACGGTAGTGCACTTACGCCACATGAAGTCAAGCGTTTTGCGGCAGAAGTGGCATGTATTTTTCTACTACTCACTTAATTTACGCCACTGAGTGCCTACATATGTGTATCACACTGTGCTGCAGTTAAATTATGTCTAAAGAGCAAATGAAGCAAATTGTGTGCTGCTTTTGTAGGCAATCGTCAGAAGTGGTTGCTTCATTGAGTGGTGAAGTGCGGCAGGGAAATTAGTTATTTTTCAATTTGCACTCAATTGAGAGCGACGGAGTTATTTTATGAAATTTATGCAGATTTTGGGGTGGATAGCAGACGAATTGCGCAAATTTGTTGAAGCAACTAAATTTTGTTATTAAAAGATACTCGAATTTGGCATAGAAATAGTGTTCAAATTTTGTATAAAAATTATTATGTGTTGTTGGTGTTGTAAGATAACCAAAAATATTTTGAAACAAGTAAAATAGCTTAAAAGCAATGAAAGTTGCTTTGGTGCGCCTGTTAGTATGCTATAATTTTAGTTATAAAGTTATTTCCGAAGAAAGTTTGGCTACCAATTGATAAGAAAATCATGAAATGTACTCTTATTATATTCAAAGGGGAAAAATATGTAATAATTTTTCAATTTCTTCTTTATATTATATTTAAATAAAAAAAATCTTAGACGCATTAGTAAAAATTTTGATTTTTTTCTTTATACTAAAATAAAAAAAATAAAAAATCTTAGACGAATTAATAAAAATTTTGAAAAAAATTTAAAAAAGTTTTACTAACGTTGATGGCAATTTTAGAGATAAAATATTTAAAAAAAAAAAAACATGAAATGGCGCCTGAAAGCAGCTATTCACCTGAAGATATACTACACATATCATAATTATAGGCGATTTGTTTCATATATTTCAGGCAAAGTGGTGGAGAACACTGCATATTGTACCTTCAAGCCTTAAATTACATAATCATTGGCGACCAATAAGATAAATAATAAAATATGAAATAGTTAAGTCCAGCATCTACATTTTTCTGAAATATCATTTACCCAGAGAATTTAGTTATTTCCGAGTGTCTTTTTGTCTCTATGTACTTGTTTATCTATCTTATATACATAGAAAGACCTACACCTGAACAACTTCCACAAATCGATCAATTTTATTAAGGAAATTCACATTCTTTAAAGAATGACTTTCGGACGCGTCGCTCAACTTATGGTCAACAAAAGTATACTATTCGCAACGCCATCACCCATCATAGTGATGATGATGATTTTCACACGTCCAGCATGCAGTGAAGTAAATATGGCAGTGGTAGCTGAGAGTGTACGCGAAGATCGTGGAGGATCGATTTGGCGCTGTTCGCAGCAGCTCGGCCTGACCTATGGAACGACTTGGCGCATTTTAGGTTAATTAGGTTTAACATCTAAACGTACAAAATAAAGCTTGTGCAAGAACTAAAGCCGTTCGATCTTCCCAAGAGACATCGCTTCGCTCTATGAGCTCTTGAAAAATTCCAAGAAGTTCTGACGTTTCTGAACCAAATTTTTTTCAGCGATGACGCTTACTTCTGACTCCATGGTTATGTAAAATATACGGTCATTATCACGCCATGATAATCGACGATTTGGTTCCTGAATTTAAGCTCGTAATCTAGACGATAAGGTTTCAATAAGTCGGCATCACTTCCCTCCCACACAGCTCATAAATCAATGGATTTATTGAGAGAACACTTCAATAAGCAGATAATTTCGCCACGAAGATCATGTGATATGATACCGTTAGATTTTTTCCTGTGAAGATATGAAAAGTCTAAACCTATGCGGTTAATCCCGCTCCAATTGAGACCTTGGAGCAAAACAAGATGCGTATCATTCGCCAGTTGCCAGTGGAAATGCTCGAATGAGTCATCGAAAATTGAAATCAACGGATGAACATACATATATCTGAGACATAGCCGTAGTCAACGGTTGAAAGAGATAACTAGATTAAAATCATACCAAAGAATGTTCTTTCGGAAGATGGAGCCATGTATTGAACTTCATGTATCCTATGAATAACAAAGAACGTCCTTTTGAATTAATGCGAACCATTCATCCCTAGGGTTGCCCGCTGGGGCTGGAAGCCTCCACGTACAAAACGCCCCGGATGAAAAATAAGCAACAGACTCAGATGAAAGACCCTACCTTTTGCTATATGACGACATTGATATAATTCAGCGAATTAAAAGACAGCGGCTTCGCTGACTAGGTCATGTCGTCCATATGGATGAAAACACTCCAGCTCTGATAGTATTCGACGCAGTACCCGCCGGGAGATGCAGAGGAAGAGGAAGACGTCCATTCCGTTGAAAAGACCCAGAGGAGAAGGACTTGGCTTCGCTTGGAATTTCCAATTGAAAATTTCTGTGCTTTTTCTTTAAGAAAGTAAGGAACCTCAAAATGGATTACTTTATCTTAATATTTTTAAGCACAGCAGTTAGGAGCCCTATATTTAACATACTTTTAATCAAAGGATCCTCTGGGTTGCCTTTTATAGGATGTTCTTTTACTACTTGTACATTACCATTACATATCTGATGGTATTTCATGGAGTTGCAAAACACGGTGTTCTAAAAAAAAGTAGTAAAATTTAAATCGTTGAACTCTTGATCGAACCATAATTTCGAAATTTTTGCTGTTATAATAGTAAACTACATTATACATTTTTGGGAAGTAGTGAAATTGGTGAAAGCACCAACAATGTCGTTCAGCTCAATTGATCGGGACCAATCAATTTATTGTTTTCAAACAATAACGAGAAACACCCCAACGTGGCAATAAGCAAGTGTCAAGATTTGGCCTTCTCTACCTTAACCTATCTATTGAACTCTCGGTGCTTTTATCCACTCTCTGGAAGTGGGCGAATCGAAATCAGTAATTGCTAGTTCACTACAGCGCTGCAATGTATGCTACATATTCTGCTTTGGTCTGAAAAATATTTTTGGTACACAATCTCTTAGAAAAAAATATGTATATAATTAACTATTATTTGACAAGCAGTCGCTACTTTATTTAATATAAAGTTTTTAAATTAATTTTATTTCGCTTGTGAAGTTGTAATTAATCTCTAATTAATTTTATCACAAAGAAGCGCCCATCCTCGCATATATGTATAGTATTATCGATGTAGGTTAGTGTATAAATGTCAACATTTTCAGTTCAACCTTTGACATGTACTTGTGTCACTTTAATTAAATTTCATTTCATTTTGACTATGAACTGTCTTCAGCTTTAAAACACTCGATATGCTAGGCACACAAGTATATCATGCGCATATATGTATATATGTATGTATATGTATGTAATAGTGACCTACAAAATTAATGATGCTTTGATCTCTGCGCGGACATTGAACAAAATTTATTTTTACACACTTTCTTTTTTTTATTTTACACACATTTTTTCCTTCTTCTACTCAGTGCTGCAGCACACACACGATTGACCTTTGCACCTTGACCCGGAAATATTGACTTGCAGGCTATTGCAGTGTGTAAGCGATATGCTTGTAAAATATAAGGCTGTATGTATATGTATGTAGCCATATGTTGATATGTTTGCGTGTGTGTTTGTGTGTGGGTGTTGGAGGCTCCGCACAGGCGTAAAAAGTAATTTAGGTGCAACTGGAGCACAAGCGCATACTTATGCAAGGACATGCAGCAGCTTGTACGCGTTAATATGTGCATTGGCATGCATATAGTAGACTAGCATATATATTTATATGTACATAAGTATGTACTATACTATATACTGTAATACCTGTCGATGCATGCACCTTAATGACTGTTCGCTGTTATGTTGCGGCGCTCTCACGCCTTCATATCAATTATATTTGTGTGTGTCTATGCTTGTGGCAGCGAGTAATTGCATACCATAGAATTGGAGACATACGTGGCGTGTCAGGTTCAAAGGTGAAGCCGATAGCGCTTGCATTTTCATGCGCTTACTGCTTCCAATAGGCGGTTGAAAAACGAACGTATATTTTATGTGTTGGAATCTTTCAAATTAAAGGCTTTTTCTCAAATTAATTTGGCTTAATATGGATTTAGAGCGGTGGAGAAACTTGTATGTACTCCAAATACTTTTCTGAGCCAGACACTTGAGTTAAAAAATAAAACACTTCAGGGAATAAAAAAAAAAATTAAAATGAAATAGGAGAATAAAACAAAAAAATATATACATAAATAAAAAAATGAAAAAAAAAAACAAAAAAAAAACGTTGACTTTAGTTGTATGGCAGCTATAACACCATTCAAAAGTACAAAGGACGCCTTAAAAGAATCTACAAAATTTTAGATGCATATCTCAAATAATGAAGGACAAGTTCGCATATGACCATATGACGGTTCATCCGTACATCTGTTATGTACATATACAGATGTACGGATGAACCGTCATATGGCTAAATGTACCAAGTTCATCTCGCTGATCAATTATATATAACAAGAAAACTGAAAAGGCAGGCGAGACATAGAGATGACTAGAGTTTTCGAACGCCGCATCAAGAAAATCAACCAGCAGGGTTTGGTATGTTAAAATTGGGTATGTGCAATGAGCGCCGAAGCCGATGAACATAGTAGACGCCCAAAAGAGCTTATTACCCACGTAAACATCAAACAAGTACACAGAATAGTTCTGTGTAACCATAAAATGATATTGTTTTGAGATCGCAGACACTCTAGAAATATCAACTGAATATGCTCATCAATCGAATAT